>CM047879.1:20225604-20345902 GCA_026212405.1 Petrea volubilis | reverse complement strand
AACATGCCCTCGCACGTGCAAGTAGACTTCTTTTTGTATTAAGCCTTGCATGGGAAAGTTTTTCATAAATGTGTGGCGGTGAGATTCGAACACAGGATCTCTTGTTTGCTGGTTCTATACAAGTTAAGTGACCATCTCACTCTAAAGGTTTAAGCGTTAGAGAGGAGAGTTATCAAATATTGATTATCTTCAACAACAACCATAAAAATTCACATTATGCTTTTGGGCATGTGCATATAAAGTTTCGAAAGGTTTGATTTTAGGGCCCTTCATCCTAAGTGAAGAGCAATATAGAGCCGGACACTATGCAAATGTCAGCGTTCTCATTACAATTCCTGAGGTAGCTTTCGGAAACATAGTTAGGCTCTTCTTCACCAATGGAATTTAAGGTGAATTTCCTACATTCCTGTGATGATTCTTCTCTAGAACGCTAGTTCAGGTAACTTTGACCAAACAATGATTGTATCCTGTTTGCTTCCAAGTCCACAAATGGTACGGGGTGGCTGAGTGGGTGCTGGTATGTTCTAGCAAAGGAGAAGGATGTGCCTAGCCATTCACACTTGGAAATCAGAAACGCTCAGCATCAAAACAGAGAAGGTAGTGGGTAAAGCTCAATTGGGAAAAATAGGTTTATGAATGGACGGATCTATCTCTGAAACGACCTATTGTAGTAAACAGTTGAAGAACACTCTATCCTTCCATCTCATTCCATATGGTTCTCCCAAGTCACATGCAAAAAAGTGTTGTCTTGCCTTGACGTAGAAGTTCCTAAATGAGGCTATCCCAATGCCATTTTGTGTCTGACTATTAGTGAAAATTCTTGCTACAAAGGACAGCTGAAAGACCCAAAAGTAGATTAAGTGCTAAGCTGAAATTATCCAATGCAAAAGTCTTTATCCAGAATGACTGAAACTGGCTTGTATTTTCTTATCATCCATCTGACCTGTATGTTAATGTTATTGTCTTGGTCAAAATTAACTTAAAATATGTAATAATCCCCAGTTTCACGCTTTTTTAGAAGCCATGATTGATGTTGAACAAAGAAATGTTTGGTTTCTGAAGTCAATATGGGATCAGTAATAAATGGGATTCCTTATTTTTCAAGTTCTATGTTTTGTCTTCTCCAGGAATACATTCAAGATGGCATCGACTGGGCAAAAGTTGATTTTGATGACAATCAAGATTGTCTTAATCTCTTTGAGAAGGTATGAAACTCTACTTTATCGACATTTTATGCAATTGACGTCTCATTTCGTGCTTGTTGACTAAGCTGTTGAATCATCAACATTTACACCTTCATTTAACATCACAGAGGTGTAATGTAATGTACCAACCACCAAGATCCATGTTAACTGTTGAAATCTGTTGGGATCATTTTGATGTTTCACGAGAATGTTATGTTTGCTATCATTGTCAGTCCTCATTTACTTTTGGCCAAATATTGGAAATCTTCACACTTTCAGTAGGGAGTAATAGAATTTCTGTAATCCTGTCTGAGGATTAAAATTGATGATATTTACCATGGTATTAGTTTTTCAACTTGGTTCATGTTTTTGGATTCTTTGTTTATGAATGATAAATGAACTGCATTCAGTTGACTTGTAATGTTTCAAGTCCCTCTCTCTGCTTTTATTTTGTTTTCTCTCTTGGGAAGCATAATTATTTATTTATTATTTATTTTGTGAGCAGAAACCATTAGGGTTGCAATCCTTGCTCGATGAGGAATCAACCTTTCCAAATGGCACTGATTTGAGTTTTGCCAATAAGCTCAAGCAACATTTGAACTCCAATCCTTGTTTTAGAGGAGAAAGAGAGAAAGCATTTACTGTGCGCCATTATGCTGGAGAGGTATTTGCCTTTATTCCTGAGAATTGTTTTACAGATTGATAGCCGTCGCTGACTCCCCCTCCTTACAACTTGAACCACAAAGAAAGTACAAAGAGAACCGAACGAAAAATTTTAGTAATCTAAATTGCTGGGCAACTCAAAAGTTTAAAACTCTATAGCATCCGCTGAATTTACAGAAGGATGATGATGGATTTTGGCTTATCTGTCCCATAACTGTCATATTTCATTTATTTGGTAGAGTAACATTTGTGGACCAAAGAAAATCTCTAAATGGTGTCACCGTGCTTATATGTTTTATGTTCTTTGATCACTACTGAAGAAATACTCCTAAAAACCTCTGATTAATATAAAACTGAACTAAAACTTTCAGTTTCAGTTGATTTTATGTTTATTTAATTTTTTCTCTATTGAGTTTTAGTAACTTCGTTGCTCATCTCAGGTTACATATGACACTACTGGGTTTCTTGAGAAGAATCGGGATTTACTTCATTTGGATTCCATCCAACTTCTGTCTTCTTGCAGATGCCACCTTCCTCAGGCTTTTGCATCCAGTATGCTTACTTTATCAGAGAAGGCGGTAGTTGGTGCTCTGTATAAATCTGGTGGAGCTGATTCACAAAATTAAGTGTTATGACAAAATTCAAGGTCAGATTGATTAATCATTCTCCAAGGATCAAAAAGATGGAATTGGGATGAAGTCTTTCTAGTCATGTTAATTGGGATAAAATGTGCCCATGTTGCATTCAATATCTTAATGTTTATATTTTCATCTAAATTGCTCAATATACACATCAGGACATAACTTAGGACTCTTTATTACAGTAACTGTGCCAATCTGAATCTAGAGTTCTTTTAGAGATCCTGTCAAATTCAATCTTTGCAGTGCATATAGTGCGTTAAGTGTCCTCTTTCAAAGACTAAAGAGGGAATCTCTTTCTTTCAAAGACTAAAGGGGGAATCTCTTTCTTAAGCTAAAGATTTAAGACTGCCCACAATGGTTCTTTTGGAGCCAAATATTCCTATTATTACTTTTGTTGGTCAAGATTTTGCTTTTGAAAGAGAGTTATTACTATGGTCGAACAGGAATCATAATGAAAATTTTGTACACCCGTCAATCATTTATCTATGCTAGTGAAATGAGGCTTCCTCTGTGAACTTAGTAGGATAAACTTAGTGTGTTTTCTTACACCTACAGGCGGGTCTCTCTTTGAGTTTGGGGTGCAAGGGTGGCAGATGCTAGAGAATCATGAATCAGATTAATGTCTTAGATAATTGGTGTTGATGCTCCTGTTGATTAACATCACTGTTGTTTTCAGGGCCAATTGTTCCAATTAATGAAACGCCTTGAGAACACAACCCCACATTTCATACGCTGTATAAAGCCCAACAATTTCCAATCTCCTGGTAGCTACAATCAAGAACTTGTACTGCAACAGCTTCGATGTTGTGGAGTCTTAGAAGTTGTAAGGATATCAAGATCTGGTTATCCGACTAGAATGTCCCATCAAAAGTTTGCCAGAAGGTAAAAAAAAAAAAAAAAAGAAAAAAAAAAAGAAATCAATACTAGTTGCATGCACTTATCTACCTTCTACCTTCGGTCAGCTGCCATATGACCTGTTCCCTTCAACAGGTATGGTTTTCTCCTATTAGACCATGTTGCATCACAGGATCCACTCAGCGTTTCAGTGGCAATACTTCATCAGTTTAACATTCTACCTGAGATGTATCAAGTTGGCTACACAAAGTTGTTTTTCCGAACAGGACAGGTCAGAATTTGTAATGCCCTTTTCTTTTCTATTCTGTTAATTGAATGTAGAAACAGACCAGGCAAAAATCTCTCTCTGTACTCCTGCGTCCTTGTTTTTTTTCTCTTGCTAGAGCTTAGGGTTAATTGTATGTTAACATATACAAATTTTGTTATTAGAAGTTGACAATGAAAAAAATAATCTGTTTGGAAGAGAAAGTACCCACCTTTGAACAACACGTGAGGAAATTGTGATTTATTCTATTAATTGTTTGAAGGGTTTAAGGTGGTAAGTCGGGAAAGATTAACCATATACGTCAAAGAAAGTGCTTACATCCTACATCACACCTAGGAATGGAGTAGCTTCAAAAAGCATAGGAAACCTATTTTTCTGCCCTAACAGACAGCTCTGTATGAGTTCTGTGGACTCCATTTTAGGAAATCGTGCGAGATTCAATTTCACCAATTCACATATCGATTCTTACCCTGAATGGATTACTGAAAAAACCAGCATAGCAGCTTCTGTGGTAATTCAGCAAATTTCTGCTGTTAGAAGAATTGACTGATTGAAAACACTGCATTCCTCAGAATAAGCTATTCAAAAAACGTTTTCATTCAGAACTGCAAAACTTTTTCCTGCAAGCCATTTACAGAACCAATTTGTATTTTGCACGAAAAGAACATAACCCAGCAGGACCCAAATAATTTGGATTTTTTGAGCAATTTTTTGCTATAAAATATCAGTGAAGGCATGTAGTTGGAGAATATAAATAAATATATAATGATTCTCCTCTCTAACAGCTTAAGCTTTTAGATGAGGTGGTCATTTAACACGGTATCAGAGCCAGGCCAAACAAGAGGTCATGTGTTTGAATCTCATTGCCATCCAACTATGACAAAGAATTTCACGTGCAAGGTTTGAAACAAAAAAATAAGTTCGTTTGCTCTTGAGGGGGCGTATTGGGGAATATAAATAAATATATAATGTTTCTCCTCTGTAACAACTTAAGCTTTTAAATGAGGTGGTTTTAACATGTGTGTTCGAGAAAATAACATCATTGCTTATTGTTTGATCATTTTGTTTCCTGAGACAGGAACTTTCTAAATTCTTTCCTGGATAACCAATTCATTTTATTGCAAATTGTTGCAGATTGGAGTTCTTGAAGAAACAAGAAATCGTACTCTGCATGGTATCTTGCGCGTGCAAAGCTTCTTTAGAGGTCATCAAGCTCGCCGCTCTCTGAAGGAGTTAAGGAGTGGAATTGCCACCCTTCAGTCGTGTATGTCTTTGTGATACATAATTTGGAATTTTTTTTACCTTGATAAAATCTCTTAGATATAAAACTTTCTGATGCAGTTGTTCGTGGTGAAAATACTAGAAAGGCATATGCAGTCTTATTGCAGAGGCATAGAGCCGCTATATATGTCCAAAAGCTCATTAAAGCGAGGATTTGCAGAAAAAAGTTAAGAACATTAAATGACGCATCAACCGTAATACAATCAGGTATCAGTTATTTATATCTTGTTTTGTAAAAGATGACACTTGGATAAAGCGTTATATTCCATTTGTTATTGCTTATTCCGATAGACCTATAAACTGCCTAGTGGACTTGTTTAAGTGGGCTGTTATATTTGTTGGCTGGAGTCTTAATCCCATCTGAAAAGCTACTTCCAGTTCTGCAATGATTTACTTTGTTTTTTCCTCCTGATGAAAGCCTATAACATACTTTTCAGGCCTTTAGGGGTGAAACTAATATTAATAAAGTTATCTTTCTCACCTATTTTTTTTTTTTTTTTGCTTTTCTAGTTATTCGTGGCTGGTTGGTCAGAAGATGCTCGGGTGATATAGGCTTGCTGCAATTTGGAGGAAGAAAGGTACCAGGGTTCTTTTGGCTTTCCCTTGTGAAATCGTGCGACTTAATGTATGCATATTTTAAGATATTTGAAGCCTATTTATGATTACAAATGTAAGTTTTGAAATACAATCTATTTGAAGCCCAGGCCATGTGTGATGCGTTCTATCCGAGAACTATTTTCCTCATACAAATTGCTTTCTTGTCTTGCTGCAACTCTCTCTCTCTCTCTCTCACACACACACACACACACATGCATGCGTAGATTATCATTAGTTATCTTGTCCCATATCTTTGGCTTATATTAACATTATTACATTGAGAATCAGGCTAACGAGACAGACGAGGTGCTGGTGAAGTCATCATTCCTTGCTGAACTGCAACGTCGAGTCCTCAGAGCTGAAGCTTGTCTGAGGGAGAGAGAAGAGGAGAACGACATCCTTCACCAACGTCTCCAACAGTACGAGAACAGGTGGTCCGAATATGAGCTAAAAATGAAGTCCATGGAACAACTATGGCAGAAACAAATGAGATCATTGCAGTCGAGCCTTTCCATCGCAAAGAGGAGCCTAGCTTTTGATGATCCACAAAGACAGTCAGTAGCCTCTGTCAATGGCAATGATGAACAAGAATCCAATTGGGACATGAACAGCAACGGAGGAAGATCATCAAGTACAAGTGTCATCGGTCGATTGGCTGAAGAGTTTGAGCAAAGGAGTCAAGTGTTTGGAGACGACGCTAAGTTCTTGATAGAAGTAAAATCAGGTCAGGCTGAGGCGGGTCTAGAGCCCGATAGTGAGCTTAGGAAGTTGAAACAGGTGTTTGAAGCTTGGAAGAAAGATTATGGAGCAAGATTGAGGGAAACGAAGGTGATCCTCCACAAGCTCGAAAATGAGCAAGGGTCAACGGATAGTAAGGCGAGAAAGAAATGGTGGGGTAGGAGGAGCAGCACGAAGATGATCGACTGAGTTTTACCGTTAAAAGTTTTACGGGTAACCGTTTGTTTTAGTTTTTGTATATCTTTGCTTAATGTTGTCTATTCTCATTGTGTTATGTATGTATAATTGCAATAGGCGATTTGTTGCAGTTTTTGGTGGCTCTTTTTTACCCTTAATGAACAATATAGAGGCAAGATGAAAATGATAGTGTTGTAAAGTAAGAGTGCATCACTTTTCAGAGCAAAGATTTGGTTTCCTCTTTTGCGTCTATGGATGCACGAGAGTGTTTCTACTGCAACTCTCGACAAAGCATGGATGTATCGTAGTTTGAATATTGCAAGTTTGTGTCCAAAAATGCCATTTTTTGAATTTCTTGGAGTGGAGTAATTTTATAGTCATGCCAATTAATTCAAGCTCAGCTATTCCGAAGCAAAATCAAGCCCGCCCATGTTAAGGTACGGGCTAAGGTTAAAAATGACCAATAAAACATTTGGTTGATGGCCAGTAGGACAATTAAGTTTGACCCATAAATAAATGCCATGTGCGTAAAATGAAATGGTAAGTAGTATCCTTATCCGGAGGATTTTAAGAGATGTGGCATAGCCACTTGGCAAGGAAATTGGGCATGCGACAAATGTACCAAGTCATTTGAAATGTTCCAGTTGCGCCAAGAATAAAGGAAAGTTTGTTGGAGTTGTCGGACTACAAATGAAGAGTATCCACAAGTTCAAGATGTACAACACCAATCAGTCAACATAACAACACTTCTACATTGAGAAGTAAACATTTTGTTCCATTTTTTAGGTAGAAGTTAAAATGAATTAAGATTAGCTTAGTTCAAAGAGTAGAAAACCGTCTTATGAGGATTCATAGTCATGTTCATTTAGTTCAAGATGAAATTTTCAATGTGTTTTCTTTGAGGTGACGCTAGGGCATAACCATCATTCACTCATTAGAAAATAGGAGTGAGATATCAATGTGGCTTACGGTATCTTATATTCACGTCAAATTTTATGCATGAAGAACTATAGATATTACCTATTAATATTAGTAGGATAATATATCGTATCAATGCAGTTTTGTAGTCATATCCTATCAATGTCCATTTCGAATAGTATAGTCATCAATGTAGTTTCTCGTTTCATTTTCTTTCTGTTACAAGTTTTTTTATCATTTGTACATTAAATTTTTAAGTCCTACATTATGTTACAGGTAGTCAGAGCCTTAGTGGTAGTAGTTGCCTACTCTGGTCGGTCACTCTGATTCAAAGTCAATACAGACGCATTTTACATTTCATATCGAATCTTTACATTATGTATTTGTTGTACAATGGTTCATTTGCACACTACACAAAATCTCTTTCTATAGTTGCTACTTTTACCCATTGGATTCAGTAGTTGTGAAATTTTGAGCAAACACGAGTCTTGACAGAGAAATTAAATCTCAACTTTTACATAGTAACTATACTCAAGTTGGGTGTGTTTTAGAGCAACACTGAAGAAGGCTGCTATGCGAGTCATTTTTCTCCTATTTTATAAAATTATTAAAAATAAAAAGAAAACAGAATCCATAATTGCAAAATTCAAACTAAGTTTGTAAAATAGAATGAGCAACATAACAATCTGCCAGAGTGTTATAAAATAGAAATAGAAAAAACTAACATAGCCATCTTTCGGGGTGTAACTAGGGATGACAATGGGTCCGGGTTAGACCCGAACCTGCCCCTAATGGGGCGGGTTTGAAGACTCCTAACCGGGTTCGGGGTGAGTCCCAGGTCTTCATTTTTTGAACCCGGACCCGCCCCAAACCTGCCCCGGTTAGTAATTTATATATATTTTTATTTATTATTTTATGTAAATTTATATAATATACATCTTTATTTCATATATAAAAGTATATATTATATAAATAGTTACTTAAAAAAATAAATATGATACTCTTGTATATAAAAATAATTATATAACATTAATAATTAAGTTATGATTTCAAAATATGTACAAATAAATATGTGATAATGATGTTTAATTTTTTAAAAATTAAAATATGTTCATAAAAATTTGTAAATAACTAGTGTTTTAGTAGTGCTATTATTTTTTTCATATTTATAAAGTTGTAATAATATCAATTTTCTTTAAAAAAAATATTTTTTAATTATTTTTAAAACATAAACCAGGTCTATCGGGTCCAATCCGGACCCGACGGGTCTGGCCGGATCCGGGGCAGGTCCGGGTCCAAAATTTTCCCTGACGGGGCGGGTCTCGGATTTGGCCAAACCGCCCCATACCCGTCCCGTTGCCATTCCTAGGTGTAACTATAAGAATTTCTACCTTTGTCGGATGTCTAATTTGAGTTATAATTTCTATCCAAAAGTTGAGCTTACTATTGATAAATAGGCACATTTTGGATTTATCATTTTTTGCCTTTTTTTCAAAAAAAAATCATGTGTTTTATATTAGCCAATAACAACCACCCATCAAAGAGAGAGAGAGAGAGAGAGAGAGAGAATTATTTATCAAGATTGTATTTTTATATTCGTCCAACAAGTGGGAGAATTATATTATACAGAATATTCGAATATCCCAACTAAGAAGGGATGGGAGAATGGTTGGAAGTAGTGGGAGTCGTAATCTGACCATAACATAATAAATTATTGATTTTTGTTATGACTTCGGCAATTGGCATTGTCTTTTTCTTATTTCGGCAGCAACACTCATCATCAACCACCACAAAAACACCCATCAATAAAATATATATACACAAGTTTTATTCGCATTTTACATCGGATGCCAACCCAATAACGATTCTGACCTTAGATTCACTAAAGATGTATATATTTCAATTGTTTTTTTTTTTTGAAAAAATTGAAATTATGCTAGAGACAAAAATAGTAGAACTTCTTTTTTGGTCTATGGACCATCGTTGTACGCCGTACAACATGTCATCAAGGTTCGATTAAATTCGGAACAAGTGTTGTGGGATTGGTACAAACACTGATTGTTTTTTACATACATGAGACCTTTCTTAAGTGATTCAAACTTCTATCGTGTAGATAAAACAAAAACAAAAAAAAAAAAAAAAAAATAGAGAGAGAAAGTGAGAAAGAGGAAGAATAAGAAAACTTAAAATACATATCCAAGTACGTACAATAGTTACATAGTAGAATTTATGATAAACAAAAGCTAATTTCTAGATTATAAAATAAAGTGGACTTCGAATTTTTGTTAAACAAATAGTGGTGAAAAAATGAGGAGGCTTTTAGACAAGGTATATAAGCTTGGATACAAGAAGAAGAAAAAAGAAAAGTAGGACAAGAGGTTGCAGAGAAAGCACGCGATCAATCAATATTTAAAAGCAAAGCACTTCTCATTCTTCTTGTCCATCATTAATGTGTCATTAGTGTTATTTGTTATTGTGAATAGAGAGAAAAAAAAATAAAGAATACATAAATAAAGCTACAAAACTGCAATTTAATCCACTATTACTTGTTTTTCTTGGCCGCAAGCATTTTACTTGTTTTTACGTTTGTCCATTGGTGAGATGCAGATAGATAAACTATAACGTTGACAAGTAAAAAATCAATTAATGATATTTAAATTCATCATTGAATATGAAGAATCGACTCTATGAGATATTATTCCGCATCTAAAAATGCCTTATAAGGTGGGAGAGGGATGCTTGCTTATAAAATGAGCGAGTCCCTTAACTCATTCCAATAACTTGAAATAAAGTTAACACAAAAGTAAGAAACCAGACACTATTACTCAGAGAGTTACTAATTAGCGCTTAAATTTTAACAAAATAATTTGATGACATATTACATATATAAGAGTTCAATTATAGAAAAACCCTCGAGGTTAAGTTTTTGTGGTATGAAAAATTATAAATACCTTTTTAATATTTAGTTTTATATTAATTACAAATACCTCTCTAACCTAGCTAGGATTTATAATGAAAAATCAAGCATTAAGAGGGTATTTATAGTTTTCATATCACAAGGGGTTTTATGAAATCGGATTTGATCCCATTGATATTTTTGTGCTCGAACCCTCTATATACACACACAAAAAAAGGGAAAAGGGCAGAAAATTTTATATTAATAATGGCTCTTCTTTTGTGCTTATCGTCTCCAATATAAATAATTAAATTGCCTATGAGCCAAGGGTAAAATTGTCTTTTAGGATTCAAAATTGTACCTATTATATATAGTTAGATAGAGACATACCCAAAACTTTGGGATGCGAAAATAAATATCACATCATACAATACTCGTGTTTGCAAAGGTCATAAAACAAGAAAAGTGTATATTAATTTTTTTCTTAATTTAAAGCTATTCAATTGCCACGTGGCGTGTATCTATGCCACCTTTCCTCCACGTTTTTCAAAAAACCTCGAAAAGAGAAAAGAGAAAAGCGAAAAACATTAACTATTTAACTATGTTTACTTTGCCTTAAAATTTTCATATAAAAACGTGCGTAGACTCCGATTTGTGGGAATTTTAATTCATTGGTCGGTTCAAATTCTCCCTTTTTTACCAGAACGCGTCGAAGAACATCGTGAATCTTTGACCCCCCGACAAAGCACAACTCTCTTTGCGTCGTCTCCTTTGTTCCAATCGGGCTGTCATTTCAAATTGGCAGCCCGCTTTGAATCTGTCTTCGGTTATATATAAAACCCACCAAGAAAATCAGGTAATTGTTCTAACCCTCTTCGGATTTCTCCATTGATTGTTGATTTCTTGAGTTGTTTGAAGTGTTTTGAACATCATTTTTCATCGTTTGATTCCACGCAGGTTGTTCCTGTTCTGTTTCTTGCAGTGGTGGGTGTGTGATCGGTTATTTTCTTACGAATTTATCGAGCATTGATTGTCAAAGAATTGTTTTTTTCTTTTTTCTTGTTTGGTTAAACTTCTCATGATTTTGGTATGAAAAATTGTGGGAAATGATGGGTTCTTTGTCTGGATTCTTGCAGAGGCCGGTTCTTGCGGCCTCTGCATTAGCAATAGCCTCTGTTTCTGCTGATTGTTATGATAAACTGCGGCCCATTAAATCATCAGAGGCTTGTTCTTCCTTAGAACAATCAAATCCTTCATCTTCTTTATCTTCACATTCATTAGAAGAAATGGATTCTTCATGGGTCTCACAGATATCCGATTCTAAGTTATCCCAATTGTCTTTTATCACCCAGATTCGAGTTCCCATTCCTAATGTACACATCCCAATTCCCAATACTAACCCTAATTATTCTTTGATAGCTTCTTCCCCTGTTTTGTTCAATTTATACCAGTCGGCCCGTTTGGCTAAATCCGCCAAACCTGCTGAATATTCGTATAGCATTTCTTCATTGCCATCGGATGTTTTATATAGATGGCATTTGCCCGATCCTAATTCTATTGATGTATCCAATGGTTCTGATTGTTCATCTGCTAAATCTAGGACGGTAGTCGTGTTGTTAGGATGGTTGGGTGCTAAGCAAAAGCACCTCAATAAGTACGCGGAGTGGTATACCTCAAGAGGGTTTCATGTTATTACATTTACTTTTCCAATGTCCGATGTTCTAAGCTATCAAGTTGGAGGGAAAGTTGAGCAGGATGTTGAGTTGCTTGTGGACCATCTTGCTGATTGGTTGGATGAGGAGGACAGCAAGAATTTGGTTTTTCACACGTTTAGTAATACGGGATGGCTTTCGTAAGTGTCTCTTAACTAAAAACATACATCATAGGAATGAGTATCCTGTGGTGTGTGCTAGCTTTTGACGTGTTTGTTGTTTTTGTGTAGGTATGGAGTGATTTTGGAAAAGTTTCAGAAGAAGGATTCTGGTTTAATGGGAAGGATTAGAGGTTGTATTGTGGATTCAGCTCCTGTTGCCGCTCCTGATCCACAGGTAATGTTTCTTGTAGAATTGGAGGGATGTGGCTACATAACTTATAAGTTATGTATTGAATGACGGCTGCGTCTAAAAGTTTAAGCCATTAGAGAGGGGAGACACTAAATATTTATTATCTCTAACTTGCGCCCCTATGTGTTGGCGGTATTATTATTAATTTTTTTTTTGTTTTGATCCTTGCACATGAAGCTCTTTTTTATAAGGGTTGGGTGTGACATCTGAAGTCAGGAATGTCTTGTCGGCCTAACTCTAAGACCATATTGAGACGATGTGTTTTTTCCCTTTTTTTGTTAGTTTCTTCCTTTTTCCATTTTTTTTTTCACTCTTCTGCAGACGAGACTCCTTTTTTTTGCAGACATTGGGACCATACAAGTTGTTCATACTTAAATTTGTTTTGTCTTGCCTTGTATATGCCTGTAGGTTTTTGCTTCTGGATTTTCTGCCGCTTTTCTGAAGAAAAATAGTGTTGCAACAAAAGGTTGTGTTATCGAACCGAATGCAAATATAACAGTTGGAACCAGAACCTCCATTGAAGTAAAACCTGCTTTAACTGAGGCAGCCCTGCTTCTCATTTTAGAGAAGTTCTTTGGAGTGGTTCTCAATTATCCTTCCATAAACAGGTAATTAGCTATTCTAATCATCTTGAATTTCTGGTCATTTTAGTTGATGTTTCATGAGTTGAATGGAGAGTTTTACAACCAAAAAAGAATAAAATTACGACACAAATATCCTCTCTTGATTCAGAATTACACGTACGTCCCTTGTAGCTAACTTCCCATTTTTTTGTTGATTATTAGACATAATTCAAAAGTAGAAAAGCTTGCAAATTGTTCTTGTTGTTTGATGAAGTTATCCAAGTTCAATGACAAATGTTTCCCATTTTTGATTAAATTCGATGATCAGAAAGGGGTATTTGTAATTTGAAAACTAAGAGGAGAAGTTTGTGTAAATTAAACATAGGTGCAGGGGAGGTGGGCGTAATTGACCCAAAATAAGTTGATGTATCCGATAACATTAACCAACTTATTATCCTTGTCTACAGTCATGTAAAACTATAACTACCTCATTTTTTCCACTCTATCTTGATTTCACATTTTTGTGTCGAATTTTCAAATTTCCTGCATACAATATTGTCTAGCATGCATAGATTCACTTTCTTGAACACACCCTATGTAGCTATCTGAATTGGCACAATTGAGATTTTATTTGATTTATGTTTTTTATGTATGTTTCCTAGGGACAACGAAATTTATTTGTATTTTTGTGAAATTACAGGAGGCTTTCAGATGTGCTGAGCGTATTAACTTCGAGACAACCAACTTGTCCACAACTATACATCTACAGCTCCGCTGACAAAGTGATTCCGGTGGGTTCGGTCGAGTCGTTCATAGAGAAGCAGAAAAAGAGTGGACGAGAGGTCAGAGCTTGTAACTTCATTTCGACACCCCATGTCGATCATTTTCGAAACGACCCAAAACTCTATTCTTCTCAGCTCACCCAATTTTTGAAGGATTGTGTGCTGACGTGCTGCAAACGTTCTTCTTGAATACACTGCTAACTAACTCACTGATTCTTTCTCTTATTTTTCATTTTTTCATCTAGTTTTTTAAGCTCGTATACAGTTAGATCTATACTTTCAATATATTCTTTGCAATGCCTGCTTTCTAAAGTTTTTTTCGATCCATTCTTTGAGGGTTGCCAAATGTATGAAAAATATTTGTATTAACTCTGATTTGACATCTTTTGTGTTACATTTAATTTTTCACACGAGATTTATTTTCTATAGTTTCTGTTTGACATGCATGATTCTCAATTGGGACGGTATTTCGTTGAAATGTTCGGTTTCGTCATGTGAAGGCCTATTTCGTTATGGCATTCATGACCCTACCTGATTGGATCATTGTCAATTGAATGGTGCTAAACTGTATCAATATATCATTGAAACAAGCTCAAGCTAACATTGTACTGAGAGGGTCTTTGGCTGAGTTTGAAAGATGTTTTGAGGAGTTTATAAGCTCGTTAAACGTGGTTGACAACTGTTGAAGATGGAAAGGGTATATTTGCATTAAACTCGCACAATATACTGTACCTACGATAATACATACAAATAATTTACAATTTTCTAGTACTTCTCAAATTGAAGCATATATGTCAACTATGTTTAGTTTGGTACACTAAGTCGTTAAATAGAGATGGGGGGTATGGTATTCGATCAATCATACAATTACCATGTTTGCTCACATGATCTACCATACCTACCATTCCATAATAATACACACAAACCATTTGCAGTTTTGTATCAAGAACTTTTTGGGCGAAAGAGCTTATATGCTCCCCCCAACACAAACCCACAAAGGGAAGAACATGAAGAACAAGAAAGAGGGCCAAAAAAATAAAAAATAAAAAATAAAAAAATAGAAAAGCTCCCTACAACTTATTTTTAGAACTACTTATGAGTTGTTTAATTCTAAACAATGAAATGTCATAAATATGTTTAGTTATTATCCATTATTATATATCTACCTTTTCAAAAAGTATTTGTGATATATGATGAAATTAGTAACGCTATATTACTTTTTGTCGTTATACTAAAAAGAGCTTGTTAGCTCTCATTCTTATGAGACAAAATAAGTGGTAGTATTGCAATTTTAGTCCATTATATTGGCATCATTTCACGTTGAGGACAATTTTTTTGACTACCGGCAAAACTAGGACATATAGTTCCAAAAAAATTGCAATATTAGGCCAAATGACGGAATCCAGCCAAAAATTGCCACATCATCAGCAGAAAAGCCCTAGTCGGCTAATTTGACTGACATGGAGGAAAAATCACCACATCATTACTAGAAAAATCCTAGTTGGCTAATTTTACTAATATGGAGGATAAATAGGTCAATGGTGTGGATATTAATGGCTAAATCCCACCTTAAGATATTTTGTTTTAGTAGGGACTCAAACCTAGGTTGTCCTTTTGGCAAAACCTTAAACCACCCTCTCCAACCACTTTGCAACGCTTACTCATTATTGTAGATTGTACGATGAATCTAATTATAACAGTTTAAATCTTTAAGTTTAATTTTTAAAATTTATTAATCTAATTTTAGTATTTCACTTTTAATTATTTTTTTTGAAAGAGAATTTATAAAAAGAATTTCACACACACACACACACATATATATATATATATATATTTACAAAAAGAATTTATGATAAATCATATTAATGAAAAGAATTTATAATTCTTTTTATAAATTTTTATATGTATTAAAAGAATTTAGTTTACACACACACACACACACACATATAAATTTATAAAAAGAATTTGTGGAAAAAATTATATTTATCAAAAGAATTTCTAATTTTATATGTATAAAAAAGATATAAATTCTTTTTGAAAAAAAAAATCAATTGAATGTAAAATATTAAAATTGATTAATAAGTTTTAAAAATTGAACTTAGAGATTTCAACTGTTATAATTAGACTCATAGCACAATTTACCAAAATAGGCAGGCTTTCAAAGTGGTTTTGTCTTTACGACAACTTGGGTTTGAATCCCTGTTAAAATAAAATTTTTTGAGGTGGGATTTAGTTACTAATATCTACATCACTGACCTATTCATCCTCCATGTTAGCAAAATTAGCCAACTAGGGTTTTTTCGGTGATGATGTGGTGATTTTTGGTCCTGTCATTTGGCTTAACATTGCAAATTTTTTGGAACTATGTGTCCTAGATTTGCCAATAGTTTAAAAAAGGATCCTCAATGAGTAATGAGGCTAATATAATGGACTAGAAATGTAATAATCCCACCTATAAGCCTAAAAAATTTTATAACTTATTTGATCTTATTTTATTTAATTACTTTGGCAAATTTTATACCATATATGCTTTCAAAAATAAACATAGCCAAACACCTTGTAAGTTGATTGTAGCAGCAAAAGGATAACTTGTATAATTTGAAGTTAAAAGCACCAAAATTTTTAAAGAAAACAATCGAGTTGAATTAGGTGTGAGTACTCGGTTTAATTTTAATAATGATACTTAATTTGTTTTAATTATTTCAATATATTTATTTATTTATTCATTATTATTATTATTATTATTATTATTATTTTATGTTTTCCCTGGTTTTGTTGCCAATGCTGCAAGAGTGTGGCTGTGCCTTGAAATTCTAGAATGCACTTGTGTTTTTGCTCCAAAAAGATAAAGGAGAAACTAATTGAATTCAGTCTTTGATTAGAATGTAAACTCACTATTGCAATGGTTTTCACAGATTTGTGAAGGTATATCTATCCTACCTTGTTCCATTAACATGTATATACATGTGAAAATTGCGGGTGAGGGTGGGGAAAAGATCATATTATATGACCTCTTCAGTTTAGAGTGTTAATATCTGGCTTGATGGATTGCCTGCTGAAGATACTTGAAAGTTCTTTGATGATTTAGAAATCCCATGAACCAGAACTCAAAATTGTCCTCTGTCACTATCTGCACATCCTTTTGAGTTGGTTTTTTCACATTTTCGCTTTCAACGACTCTCTTGATTTTTCTCATTGGGATCTGCACCTTGTAGTGTAGTTTTATCAGCTTTCCAGTCGGAGAAGCGAGTTTTATTGATCTATCACTGCAGAAGGCAACTCTTTTATCGGAAATGAACAGAAGCCCGGCTATCGGCCCGGCTGTTGTTGATAAATAGCACTGAGAAGCACTAAACAGTTTCTCATCATCTGTACTGTTGAATTTATGTTTGAACACTTTCTCAACTCCTCCAACTTGAAGGATTCTTGCCCCCAGTCTCAACTTTCCTTTCACCGTTTCGCTCAACTTTGGTCCTAATCTCACTGCAGAGTTCATGAATATTAATATTTAATCAAAAAATTGTCACTATTATCTAAGATTTTTGTATTTTCTTGAAGTTTATGCAAATGAGTACTTACCGTGCTCTCGGATTCCTTGAGTAAGCTTGTCCATGCTTTCTCCCAGTTTGATCATCTTACTAACTACTGAATTTGCTCTGCCTGCATTAATTCCATCAAAAGTCACATCAATTAATAAAGATTCAAACTTTTAACAACAAAAAATTGTGATCAATTCTTGATGAGGGCTAATCAAGAAAAGCGAAAATTAGGTTTACTGTTTCTGATCTTGGAATAATGTTTTGAAGGAGAAGGCACAAGTTGATAGGGATGAGCAGGATCAGGTAAACTCTTAGAGGACATTAATGCATATTCTGCTGAGCTGATTTGCTTCACAATAGCTGATTTGGTGTGTTTTAGCTCCATATTTGATTCAGATTGTTAACCAACAACTTGTTCTGCTGTTCTGATCTAAATTTGCTTAGCCTTAACTCATTTATATAATGAAAAAAGCCAAAAAAAAAAATGGTTGGTTGGCTTAAAATTTTCAGTTGCATGAGTCAGATTTGTGTCACCGAAAGCTGAAAAGGTAATGCATATTGTGATTGGAAAAGGAGTACTGATGACGAGAGGTCTACAATTAGACAGTTGTTTCAACACATCACATGGCAAACTTGCACCAAGTTGTTGTTGTTGTTATTATTATTATTATTTTTAAATAATGGCGTCTGAATTGTGATGCTGACTGTGTGCAGATATGGTAACATTACTTTCTTGAGCTGGCATTTCTGCTTTCTGAATCACTTGAGATGAAGCAGCGAATCAAAGAAAAAAGCATATAGATTTGCCTTTTTCACATATTTGGATTGCAATTTGCAAATTCCAGACTCTGAGGATAAGGATAAGCTTGCATGGAATGACTGACTCATTGCTAATAAGTCAGACTTGATAGGCTGACTTTGTTACTTGGTGGTAGTGGTCTATATTTTACTTTGCGGGTTAAAATAATTCACTCTAAGATCATTCCTGAATTGTCATATTGACATGCTCCCTCATAGAACAGTATTGAAATCTTGGGGGGAATTTAAAAACCATATATATATAAGTCTGCATGTAACATGCAAGCACACGAGGGCCAAACCTATAAACACGGACCATGCATTGGACTAGTTGGAATTAGGTTTGTCAATGGGTAGGATTTTACTCTACTCGTATCCATTTATTCTCTACCTGTACTCTATCCATATCCTAAAATTTTAAAATCTATCCATACCCTACCTTAATCCATACTATTACAAATGAATGGGTTAGGATAGGACTTTACCCGTTCCTACCTATTGGGTAATATACCCAATGGATATTCACACACTACACACATCATTACCCAATGGGTATTCACACACCACACATTTTACACACACACACGCACAATGTACATATATTTTTCACACACACACAGACACATACACTGCACACAGTTTTCACACACACACACACACACACAAACACATACACACACTGTGTGTAAACACACACACACACACACACACACTGCACACATTTTTCACACACACATTGTGTGTAAACACACACACACTACACACACACACACATATTTTTCACACACTCACTGCACACACACTACACACAGTTTTCACATACACACACACACACTGCACACGCACAGTGTGTGAAAACACACACCGCATATAGTTTTCACACAATGCATGTGTGTGTGTGCAGCATATATTTTCAGACATACACATTGCATACCCACACACAATGTGTGAAAACACACACCGCACATAGTTTTCACACAATGTGTGTGTGTGTGGAGCATATGTTTTCACACATACACACACACAGAGTGTGTGAAAACACATACACACAAACACAGTGTGTGAAAACACACACTGTACACAGTTTTTACACACTGTGTGTGCAGTGTGTGTCTTTACACATAGTGTGTGTGTCTGAAAATTGTGTGCAGTGTGTGTGTGTGTGTGTGTGTGTGTGTGAAAAATATATGTGTGCAATGTGTGTGCTTTATGTGTGTGTGTGTGTGAAAAAAAATGTGTGCGCGTGTGTGTGCGTGTGCAGTGTGTGCGTGAAAACTCCATGTGTGTGTGCAGTGCATGTAAATGCGTGTGTATGCGTTAACTGTGTGTGAGCTAAAAAAAAACACAATATCATAAAAAGACAAATAAAATGTTATGTTCCAAAATGACCAAGCATTATTGGTAATAGAAGGATCAAAGGAAGGGAGAAAATGTGTCGTGAAGTTAACTCGTGTTTGAGTTTAGAATAACGCTTCTATTAGTTAAGCGTGATAGGAATAGGAAAAGTGTGATTACGTTTCTTTGCTATCTTGTACAGGAGAGTGACGCGTCTTTGTTAATAAAAGCGCTCAGCGTTCTTTTACGATTTCTTAAATCGTTTCTACATTTCGGGTAGTTAGAATTAGAGAGTTGGTAGTTAGCTTGAAATTAGGGCTTATAAAAGGAAAGCCCTCTCTGTAACGATTCATTCATTCTGTTTAGTGGATTAATGGTTCCTCTTGAGTCTCTCTCTCTTTTCTGACTGTGAAACACTGATTGTGGGCTTGACATCTCAAGGCTAGTTCTGATCCTCTGGCCTCCAGACTTGCCTTCGTTCCTCTCCCATTGGTTTGAGCTTAACAAGTGGTATCAGAGCCACCGATCCTCGGTCGGTGGCGCTGGTCTACTTCATTCATGGCAAACGGAATTCAGACGCGAGTGGCGGAGCTTTGCCGAGATGTAGACAAGCTGTCGGAACAGCTGCGAATCAACAATCAAAACACCGAAAAGAGTTTTGAGGAGTTGCGTGGGATGATGACAGCAATTGCGGCAACACTGAGTACGTTCCAGGCGAACGGTGGAGCTGGTACGTCTCAAGCTGCGGTGGACGAAGTAACATTGAATCGCAGAGGAAATGGCATAGGAGTATACCAAATTCCTACTCGTTGTTCAAGTGTGGAATTTCCCCGCTTTGGGGGCGATGACTTGCGCCGGTGGGTGTACAAATGTGAACAGTTTTTCGATGTGGATCGAACGCCGGCAGATGCAAAAGTTAAACTGGCGGCGATGCATTTGGAAGGACGTGCGTTGCAGTGGCATCAAATGTTCGTTAAATCTAGGCTCACTAGGGACATGCCTGGGTGGGGAGACTATGTCAAGGCGCTCAATGACCGTTTCGGTACTTTGATCTATGAAGATCCAATGGCAGAGCTGATGAATTTACGCCAAACAAGTGCAGTAAAAGAGTACTTAGACCGTTTTGATGAGCTGATGAACTGTCTGGAGTTGACGGAAACTTATGCTGTGGATTGCTTTTTAGCAGGGTTAAAAAGTGAAATTTCGGTTCCAATTCGTATGTTTAAACCTAAGTCCCTTCAGGAAGCTATCAGTCTAGCCAAGTTGCAAGAACAAGCTGTTTCTGTTAATCCTCGCAAGTTGAATAGTGCACCACCCCCAAAACCTTCTTTCACACTTTGAAACCACATCTCTTCCCTACTGCACCTAAACCACCAAGTGCACTCTCTCAAGGTGTTAGTGACAATCTTAATCTGCATCAAAATAAGAATTGGCTGCCTAGATCCAATTCCACTCCTGTGATACCTTCTAGAAGGTTAACTCCACAGGAGATTGATGAGAAGAGGGCAAAAGGTTTATGCTTCTGGTGTGACCAGAAGTTTGACCGCGGGCATGTATGCCCCAAGAGGAGGCAATTATTCATTTTAGAAGTAGAGGATGGGGAGAAAGACTTGGTGGAAGATGATTGCGAGGAGTTGATGGAGGAAAATCCTAGTGTAGAGAGTGAGGACTCTCCATCTCACGTGTCTGTTCATGCCTTGACCGGAGTACATGATTTTAGGACTATGAGAGTCAATGGCAATGCTAAAGGTAAGGTAAGGCAACACTCATAATTCTCTAGACTTAGACACCACTAAAAGATTGGGGTGTAAACTGGAAGAGGTAAAACCTTTTGTGGTGACTATAGCTGATGGTAACAAACTGTTGAGCACTCATGTGTGAAAAAACTTTTCATGGAGAATGCAGGGGCAATACTTCACTACTGATATGATGATACTACCTCTAGGAGGGTGTAGAATGGTTTTAGGAGTGCAGTGGCTGATTACCTTGGGGGATATTAAGTGGAATTTTGATTAGCTCCGGATGGAGTTCACTATAGGGGGAAAAAAGGTGGCACTTAGGGGTATGCAGCCCCAAACGGTCACCTTAATTGATGGGAAAAAAATGAGCAGGCTTCTTAAGAAACCAACTTCATTGTCAATGATGTATATAGGGAAGTTGAGTTCGGAAGAGGGTGTGGAGAGATAAGAGACAGAGGGGCAACTGTATAAAATAGAGTCTAGGGACAAGGAAGGGCAGGAAGGTTTAGACACCCTCATGACTGAATTTGAGGATCTGTTTGAAGAAACTAAAGGCTTACCATCCCATAGGCAGCACGACCACAAGATACTATTGGAAAAAGATGTTAAAACTGTGTCAGTTAGGCCTTATAGGTATGCTAATCTACAGAAAAATGAGATAGAGAAAATAGTGCATGAACTATTGGATGCAGGGGTGATTAGGGGTAGTAGTAGTCCTTTCTCTTCACCTATTGTGTTGGTAAAGAAAAAGGATGGCACATGGAGGATGTGTGTGGATTACAAGGAGTTAAACAAGCATACCATTAAGGATAAATTTCCTATTCTGGTGATAGAAGAACTGCTAGATAAATTAGGGGGGGTCCAAAGTGTTCTCTAAATTGGATCTTAGGTCAGGTTATCATCAAATTCGAATGCATGCAGCAGATATCCATAAAACAACCTTTAGAACCCATCATGGGCACTTCGAATTCCTTGTGATGCCTTTTGGCCTCACAAATGCCCCTTCCACGTTTCAAAGTCTCATGAATGAAGTCTTTAAACCCTTTCTTAGGAAGTTTGTGCTCGTTTTTTTTGACGACATCCTGATCTACAGTCCGGATTAGGACACCCACTTGAGGCAGTTAAGGCAGGTATTTGAGGTGCTTAGACAAAACACTCTCTTTGTTAAAAAAAGTAAATGTCAGTTTGAAACAAACAAAATTGAATATTTAGGGCATATTATAGATCAAGAAGGGGTTTCGGCTGACCCAAACAAAATTTTAGCCATGAGAGAGTGGCCAACTCCTAAATCAGTCAAGGAATTAAGAGGGTTTTTAGGTCCCACGGGGTATTATAGGAGGTTTGTGAAAGGGTATGGAATGATCTTCAAGCCCCTCACTGATCTTCTCAAAAAGAACAGTTTTGGTTGGTCCAAGGCTGCTCAGTTGACTTTTGAGGCACTGAAGGATGCCATGAGTAATGCTCCAGTCATGGTACTCCCGGATTTCTCCAAGGAGTTCACCATTGAAACTGATGCATCACAGATAGGCATAGGTGCTGTCCTTATGCAACAAGGCAGGCCTATAGCATACATGAGCAAAAGATTTTCTGGGAGAAACTTAGGGTTATCAGTTTATGAGAAAGATATGTTAGCAGTAGTGAGTGCGGTTCAAAAGTGGAGACCATATTTGATATGGAGGCTCTTTACTATAAGGACTGACCATCAGAGTTTGAAGTATTTGCTTGAGCAGAAAATATCCACTTCTAATCAACAAAGGTGGATCAGTAAACTCATGGGGTACGACTACACAATCACATATAAAAGGGGCCAGGAAAACCTTGTAACTGATGCCTTGTCTAGGGTGCACTCAACCAATACATTCCCTGATTCGCATTCTGAAATGTCAAAGAATCACACTCCAAAACCTTCTATTTCTAATATTGAGTATGAAGTCAAATTTCCTGTGTGTCTTGCTATTTCCAGTATTAATTCTTCTTTAATTCCAGAGATCAAAGAAAGTTGGCTCCACGATCAAAAAATACAGAAAATTATCCAACTCATCACCCAAGATCTTGCTAAAAAACCACAGTATAAGTGGAATGATAACTTGTTGACTAGGAAGGGGAGGTTAGTGGTGGGCAGTGATGAGGGGTTGAGAAAGAAATTGCTGGAACTTTATCACAGTAGTTCTATAGGGATGCATGCGGGAGTAACAACGACAGTTCACAGGTTAAAACAAGGCTTATATTGGAAAGGGATGGAAACTGCAGTACAAGAGTTTATAAGAAGTTGTGATGTGTGCTTGAGGAATAAACATGAAACCTGTGCATCTCCGGGGCTGTTGTCTCCACTGCCCATTCCTGACAAGATTTGGGAGGATGTGAGCATGGACTTCATTGATGAACTTCAGCCGAGAAAAGTTCCATATTGTTAGTGGTAGACAGATTAAGCAAGTACAACCACTTCATGGCCCCTAGACATCCATTTACTGCAGCAGGAGTGGCCCAGGTCTATTTGGATTATGTGTACAAGCTTCATGGACTTCCGAAGACCATAGTAAGTGACAGGGATGTAGTTTTTATGAGTAAATTCTGGAGGGAACTATGTTAAAAGTTAAGTTACTACCTTCCTCAACGTACCATCCTCAAACGGATGGCCAAACGGAGGCTTTCAATAAATGCGTGGAGTGTTATTTGAGGTGTATGGCGGGAGAGAGGCCACGGGAATGGAGTCGCTGGCTGGCCCTTGCGGAATGGTGGTACAATTCCACCTTCCATGTATGAATTAACACCACCCCTTATGAGGTTGTCTATGGTCAGAACCCTCCAATCCACCAAGTGTATCTACCTTTTGACTCGTCCTTGGATGCAGTAGATAGGAGTTTACAGCATAGAGAAGCCACCATTCGACTTCTCAAGGAGCAACTCCACAAGGCGCAGAATAGGATGAAACAACAGGCTGATAAAAGGAGGAGTGAGAGGGAGTTTGAGGTGGGGACATAGGTGTTTGTGAAGCTGCAACCATACAGACAGAATTCTGTGAGAAATCATCCGTTCCACAAGCTCTCACCTAAATATTTTGGCCCTTTAAGATCGTACAGAGGGTGGGACTAGTGGCCTACAGATTAGATCTTCCTCAAGATGCTCAAATACACTCAGTGTTTCATGTGTCTCAATTGAAGAGAAGACCGGGCAGTGAACCACCTAATCCACACTTACCAATAAAAATCACTTCACACGGGCACATTCTTTTACTTCCTGAAAAAATAGTTGACCGTCGCTTAGTTAACAAGAATAATAGACCAGTTACTCAAGTATTGGTTAAGTGGTTTAATGCAGGTGATGAAGACAATACATGGGAAGATTTGTACAGCCTCCAGCAACGCGTTCCAGAGTTTGATCCGTTCCAGGAGCATCCTTGAGGACAAGGATGTTGTTAAGCAAGGGGGAGTTTGTTATGTTCCAAAATGACCAAAGACCTATTGGTAACAGAAGGATCAAAGGAAGGGAGAAAACGTGTCGTGAAGTTAACTCGTGTTTGAGTTTAGAATAATGCTTCTATTAGTTAAGCGTGATAGGAATAGGAAAAGTGTGATTACGTTTCTTTGCTATCTTGTACAGGAGAGTGACGCGTCTTTGTTAATAAACGCGCTCAGTGTTCTTTTACGATTTCTTAAATCGTTTCTACATTTCGGGTAGTTAGAATTAGAGAGTTGGTAGTTAGCTTGAAATTAGGGCTTATAAAAGGAAAGCCCTCTCTGTAACAATTCATTCATTCTGTTTAGTGGATTAATGGTTCCTCTTGAGTCTCTCTCTCTTTTCTGACTGTGAAACACTGATTGTGGGCTTGACATCTCGAGGCTAGTTCTGATCCTCTGGCCTCCAGACTTGCCTCCGTTCCTCTCCCATTGGTTTGAGCTTAACATAAAAAAAAATATATGATTGGGTAGGGTCTGGACTCTATCCTAAAAATAGGATATACCCAATACATATATCCAATAAGTAAGTATTTAAATTGGGTAGGATAGGGTATATGATATATTTAATCAGGTATTTTTAAAATTAGAGTTAGAATAGAGCAAAATCTTACCCATTGTCAGGCCTAATTGGAATTATTTTTTGGTAACACTTTTAATGCTTAAATCAGTAATATGATCGAACAAAGGTATCGAACTATAAAAGTGTCACAGCAACAAATAGTATACCTACGGCATTTGTCTGGGGATTTTTATTACGGTTAATAATAATATTTGACTGCACAACTAAACTGTCTAATTGACAGAGCATTTATTTATTTTTTAATCAAGAGTGAATAATTGGCCACATGGACCAGCTAAAGCCCCCTATGGGTCAAGCGGAATGCTGACATTCGTTACAAGTTACAATTGGATAGTAGCATTGGTGGCCACGCGGATTGAAACTTTTGGTCGAGCATCAATTTTAGGAAAGATCCTTCGATCAAGGATCCTAACTCCTTTTGCCGGGATTTAGATCTAAGGTTGATATCGACTAAAGAGAGTACCCATTTGAGGGCGAGTCTAGTTCTACTTCACCGTCATTGGAGATCAAGGTCTAAGTATCCAAACAGTAATATTGAGCTCAAAAACTGAGTAGATATTTGGGAAATTGGCTTCTTCTGTGTACATATTGCCCATGCCAAGGTGTTATTTTTAAATGGTGTAGATCTCGCCATGTCCATATGTATGGATCAAATTGTGCCATATGACATGTTAAGGAGAGATTCTACTTGTCTGTTTGGAGTACTTATTGATTCATGTACTAAATTTTATTTGGTAGATATATATATGGAAAAATTCAGCTCTAAAATGTATAACCATGATTGAAGAGCTCACTCAAGCCATATCTTTTATTTCTTTTTAATCCCACAAACTAGCCAACTTTAGGATTTTATAGCCTTATCAGTGGCGGAGCAACGTTGAGAAAAAGGGGGTGCATGTTCACCCTATAACTTTTAAAATTATCCTGTACATATATCATATCATTAAATTTGCGTGACTCCTAATTGTCTTTCGGTCCACTCCTACATGTTATACTCTCACTTCGGCGTTTTAGTATCACTACTAAGATGCATGCTCTTTATGCGTGGATAATTAATATTTATTTTGTTTCTAATTATAATACTATAAACAAGATAAACGACAAAATAAATCTTCGAATGAAAAACTTTTTATAAAATGTGATATAATAATTGTTTGGTATAGTTTGTAAACGTTTTATACCGTGATTAATGTTCTTAATATTTGTTTCGTGGTCATTGAGTTAAGAGGAATTTGTCCACAAAAATATGATCTTAATTTGGTGGTATCATTAAATTTAGACATATTTTCAATGTTTGCATTATTTTTCGCACATAATTCTGTCACTTGTTTGTATTATCCAATATGTTTATGCACTTAACTGAAAAATATTTGCTGACTATGTTTTCATTTTTTTCACTATATATATATATATATATATTTATTTATTTATTTTCGTTTTTTTATGTAAATAAACATTTAATTAGTACTTAATATCTTGAACAAAAATTTATTGTATTCTATTATCCTAGTTAGAAGTTGTCACAAATTATTATGTCATTTGAAATCAAATTTGTCATCTTTTCATATGTTTGCAGCACAAGTCCTTCATACAAAAGAAAAAAAAAACAGAAAAAAAAGTCTAATCTTTAATGAGCCACAAATGAAAAATACAAAATTGATATCTGAAAATCTCTAACATTCGAGAGTGAATATATTTTCATGGAACGTATTTTGTTTCCATGTAATACAATTAATTTAATTGTTATTTGGTTGACATTTTGATATATAATCAGGTTTATAAATGTATGTTAATTGTTAGGGCGAATTACACTGACCACTCTTGAGGTTATGTTAATTTATGAAAAATTCTCTATTTTTTCAAAAATTACCAAAAACCCCCTGAGGTTATACTAATATTACAAATTTATTTCAATTTTCGAAAATATCCCTTCCCTGTTTTTGGGTGATTTACACAGATCACCCCTGAAATTAGGCTAATTTACGAAAAATCCCCTGTGGTTTCAAAAATTACCAAAAATTCCCTAAGGTTATACCAATATTACAACTAGTACCTACTTAGGTTGACTTATCAACAATATTAAGTCTTTTTTTTCCCCTCTGTAATATTGTTATCATAAAATTTTCATGTAATAAATTTGAAAAAAAAATGTGATTATTTATTCAAATAAATATTCTGAATTTAATGCATTAAAAGTATTTACCAACACATCAAGTATGACATATTATCGCTAATACGGAGTAAATTTTAAGAGAAATGAGTTAAAGTCCTCAAGCGAAATAAAGTTTTCTAGTGCATTATTCAGTTTCAATTTTTTTATTTCAATCAATGTTTATATTTCTCATTTCACATTATGAATATATACGACACATATAATTATATTTTTTCTCAAATTTAAATTTAGCAGATATTACGTATATTTAGTATAAATTCATAGCATTAAATTCGGAATATTTATTTGAATAAATAATCACATTTTTTTTTCAAATCTATTACATGAAAATTTTATGATAACAATATTACAGAGAAAAAAAAAGAATTAATACTATTGATAAGTCAACCTAAGTATGTGCTAGTTGTAATATTGATATAACCTTAGGGGGTTTTTGATCATTTTTAAAACCATAGGGGAATTCTCGTAATTTAGCTTAACATCAGGAGTGCTTAGTGTAAATCACCCAAAAAAAGGGAAGGAGTATTTTTGAAAATTGAAATAAGTTTGTAATATGGGTATAACCTAATTGGGTTTTTGGTAATTTTTAAAAAAATAAAGAGTTTTTTGTAAATTAGCCTAGCCTCAAGAGTGTTCAGTGTAATTCGCCCCACTACAAAAAAATTGATTTATTGTGATGAAAATATTTATCACAAAAAATCCAAATTTCGTCACAAAAATATTTTTTTGACAAAAAAAATTCGTCACAGTTTCCTCACAAAATGGCCATCGCATAAGGTTATTGTGAGGATTTTTTTGTTTCGTCACAAAAAACATATGTGACGAAATGCTTTTTCCTCACAAAAAATGTATTTTAGTGGAAATATTATATTTTTTGCTCCAAACTCGATTTGAACCCCCGATCTCCGCTAACCGCGCAACAGTGCCGCTCAAGACTGCTCTTTAGTGGCTCCCAAGGGGAGTCGAACCCCTGACCTTGGATATAGTTGAATGAAGTGCAACCATTATGCCAATTGCAATATTCTTGATGGTTTTGTAATTTTATTGTTCTTATTTATTTGTTCCCTTAAATTATTAATTTTAATTTTATTTATTTTTTATTTATGTATTGATTAATTAAATTCAAACAATTATAAGTTATGTTTGTTAAAACACGTACTATACCCATATAGTACCCGTTCCTATGAATACTTAAAAAAATACTTTTATTTTTCATACAAATTCTAAACTCAACGAATAATATATATACTTTTAATATAACATGTTTAATACTTGATGAAGTAATACGTCATTTTATGAAATTTATTATATTCATTTTTAAATTTATAATATATGAACAATATTTATTGGTGTAATATATCAAAATTTATTATAATTATTAATTGAATATTACATAAAAGACAATTTTGTAATACTTCATAAAAATATTAATTATTATATAAATAATTATATATAATTTATATGATTATTATAAATTAAATAATTTAATTATTAGTTTTTAAATAATCTTTTTTATATAAATTACATAAAACATAATTTATGTGAACATAATATTAAATAAGCCGTATTTTTACTCTAGAATATTTTAATAAATCGTATAATGGTTGTTTGCATATTATTGAGCCAATTTCTTACCTTAAATTTTGAAAAATATTTATAATAGGTACACGTACATGTTGAACGTCAAATATTAGTTGACTGGTATTTAACTAACTAAGATTATAGGTGATAGATGATCATTATAATGAGCGCTATATATATATACATATATATATATATATATATTAAATTATGAGAACAAATTTTATTAACTTTTTTATTTTTTAAATTTATTTATTTTACTAAATTTTGATTTTTTTAATCACTATAAAAATACCTGAAAATATCAAAATTACAAACAAAATTATATTTGGGGTTTCTTTTGATTCATCTAATTTTTTTTGGGATATCATGCAAAATATTCATTTGATATTTTTTAAAATAGTCTTTTATAATATTTCTCCATTTAATTGCTTTAGGAAATTAGGAAAAATATTAATTAGATATTTTTTGAGGAATTGTTTTTATAACCTCATGTTGTTAACTTGTTGTGAGGAAAAAAAAAAATCTTTTTCATATTGAAAATTCTATTTCCTCACATTAGTCATAGTTATTGTGAGAAAAATTCAATTTGTTTTAAAAAACACAATTTAACGTGACGAAATTACGATTCGTCACATTATGGTATGTTTATGTGACAAAATCAAATCTCCTCACAAATTTTTTGTCACAAAAAATACATTTTTTTGTAGTGCCCTAGTTGTTATGACGACATGATAATATCAACAAATGATATTTAATTATTACAGAATCAATAAACATAAATTTTGTCCAATTATTCTATCTCTGGTGCTCATTCCAACAAAGAAAGGAAACCCTCAAAAAATTTTATAAACTTAATTGAGAAAAGATATATTACGAAGAACCCGGATGATATTAATACTTAGTTTGCATTTCATGAACAACCATACATATAGTTATATCGATCATAATATTAAATTTATAAACAAATATAGTATATCTTTAACAGTATATATCATTGTGATAATTGAGTTTTCCTATGAATATCGTTACAAACTTTTCAATTTTTAAATTATATTCATATTTTTTTTTAATAAATATCAATTTAATAAATATTGAGCAAAAATCTTCTTTTCTTATTTGTAATATCAAAAGGATTGAAAAAAAAATATGAATTAGATGAATGAATATAAGCTTGTGAATAAAAATATAAGTTCGTAAATTATGATAGGTTAATGTAATAAAAATAAATGTACATTTTTTGTCAATTTCTTGATAAAAGAATTAGAATGTAGCCCCGCAAAAATTTTTGGGCTGCAAATATCAATTCCCTTTTAACAATTCTTGATTAGGGCTAACCAAGAAAGGCTTACTGTTTGTGATCTTGGAGTAATGTTTGCAAGGAGAAGGCACAAGTTGATAGTGATAAGCCGGATCGGGTAAACACTTAGAGGACATTAATGCATATTCTTGATTTGCTGTGTTTTAATTCCATATTTGATTCAGAAGGCTAACCAACTCTGAAGCCAATCAGAACTTGTTCTGCTGTTCTGTTCTAACTTTGTTAGGCTTAAATCTATTTACGTAATGAAAAAAAAAAAAAAAAAATGGATGGTTGGTTGGGCTTAAATGAGTCAGTTTTGTGTCATGAAAAGCTAAAGGTGAATGCATCAAAAAGTTGGAAAATTCTAACCCAAACCTAGTTTGACCAAATCCAACAAATCATATGACAAGTGAATACACTTGCCAAGTGATTGGTCACTCTCCCTAAATTATCGATCATTCATATGGTAATTGTAAAACAATTGCCATATGATTAATACTAATTCGATCGAATTGGATCTGGGCTAGAATTTCCCAAGAATGTTGGTGTTTTTGCTTTGCTTTTCCTTTTCCTTTTCCTTTTCCTTTTCTATTGTGATTGGAAAAGGAGAAATTGATGACGAGAGGTGTATAATTAGACAGTTGTTTACAGGGCTATGCCCTACATATTCAATTCCAACACACACTAATGGTATGTGAATTGTGATGCTGACTGTGTGCAGATATGAGTAATCTTACTTTCTTGAGATGGCATTTTTGCCTTCTGAATCACTTGCATGAACCAGCGAATCAAAGAAAAGGTATATAGATTTGCTTTCTTCATATAATTGCATTGCAAATTCCGGACTCTTGAGGATGAGGATAAGCTTGCAGTAGAATGACTGACTCATTATCAATTAGTCAGCATGGATAGGCTAACTTGATAGTAGTGGCCTATATTTTATTTTACTTCATCTTGAATGGGTTGTTCTTGAATTCCCTTATAAAATAGGAAAAATTCTTATCCGAACCTGATTTGATGAATTTAACAAATTATATGGTAAGTGTATTGTATTTGATAAGTGATTGGTCACTCTTTCTAAATTATCGATATTCATCGGACAAGTATAAAATACTCGTTACGTGATTAATATTGATTCGATCGAGCTAAATCTAGGCTAGAATTTTCCTATAAAACAATATTCAAATATTGGTGGGAATTACATACAAATATATATATATGTATGTATATATGTAACATGCAAGTACACGAGACAGCCTAACTAATCTAATACAAAATAATTTTCAGCGTGGTTCTTGAACCATGTCGATGGTCTTAATTAATTTGTCAGTTGAGACGATCAATCCACGATAGCATAGGAAAGTTGGGCCCAGGCTATAAACAGGGACCAAGCGCGGGGCTAGTTGAAATTGTCTTTAGGTAATACTTTAGATGTTTGAATCAACAATATGATCGAATAAAAGTCTCGAAATATAAGAGAGCATCAACGTAACAAATAGCATATCTAAAGCATTTATGTCTGAGGATACTTATGGTGGTTAGGAGCCATATTTGACAGCACAAGTAAGGTTTTGATTGGTTGTATTTTCATTCTCATTTTCTATTTTCATTGAGAAGATAGGATTTTTGTTTTTGTATTGATTTTTGTGTAAAAATGAAAATATGATTGAATGAATAGTATAAAAATGTTGAATAGTTATATTGAAAATAATATTTAGATGTGATAGTGAAAGGTTGTGGGTCCCATGATTGATTTAAAAATTATATTTAAATGGGATATTGGGATTTGTGGGTCTCATAATTGAATTTTAAATTATATATAAATGGATAGTAGGAATTTATGGGACACATGATTAGACGAAAAATAATATTTAAATATAATAATATGAAATTTTATGTCAAATCAATTAAATAATATATGATGCATAGTATTATTTAATATATTGTGGGCTCCATTATGAGAATAAAAATGAGTTGGTAGTTAAATTATTTCTATTGAGAATGGATGGCCAATCATATTTTTGACCCTTTTCACTGGAAATGAACATGAAGAATGAAAATGTATCCAATCGATACCTAAGCTGTCCAATTTGCAAAGAAGTTTTTTTTTAATCATAAGGGTGAATAATTGTCAACATGGTCCTACTAGAGCCCCTATGGGTCAAGTGGAATATGTTGATATGTGGTGTCATTGTGTGAGCTACATATTTGAATTGTGTGTGGTGGTTTTAATTGATTTTAAATCGTTCATGTTCGCTTGTTCGTTTAGTAATTGGTCCAGGATGACCTACTTTGTACTGGAACGCTACAAAAACTGGATAGTTGCATTGGTGGCCACTATCCAAAATATTGAGCATGTGATCGAAACTTTTGGTTGAACATCGATTTTAGGAAAGATCCTTCCATTGAGGAGCCTGACTACTTCTTCTGATATTGAGATCTAAGTTCGATATTGATTAGAAAGACATAGGATCGGGCTCACCAGGATGGAGCACAACTATGTGTCCCTTTGAGAGTGAAATCTTGTTTTTTTTGTTCACCAGGCCTGTGGAATCAAGTTCTAAGCATTCGAACAGTCACATTGAACTCTAAAGTCAGCTGTTATTTAGAAAATTTATCTTTTTTCTCTGCATATTGCGCACACCAAGTTGTATTTTTGAATGGTGTAGATCTTGCCACGTACATGTATTGATTAGATTGTGCCACATCACATGAGAAGAAGAGATTCTACTTGTCCGTTTGAGTTAAAATTTTTAGATAAGATTTTTCAAGTACTGAATTTATTTTAGTATATATATATATATATATATATATATTTATATATATCAAAAATTTCAATTATAAAAAGTCTTTTGTGTTTTTTGATCCCACAAACTAGCGAACTCTAGGCTTTTGTAGCCTTTATCACTAGCGGAGCCACATTAAATTCAAGGGGTGATGTGTCCTCCATGAACTTAAAATTATTACATGCATATATAATATCGTTAAATTTGAGCGAGTCCTAGTTTTGGTGCATCCCAACTATCTTACACACTCACTTCGGCTTTTTAATATAGCTATTAAGATGCACGCGTTTTGTGCAGATAATTAAGCATTAACATTATACATAAAAAAAAATAATCTTCTGAATTAAAACATATTTATAATATACGATATAATTATTATTTAGTTTAATTTTTCAGAACATTTTATATTTTGATTCATGTTCTTAATATTTTTCGTGGTCATTGAGTTAAGACGACAGAATTTGTCCATAAAAATATAATCTTAATTTGGTTATTTTATCTTTGAAATATTTTTTGGACATAACTTTATCACTTGTTGGTACTCTCAAATATGATTAATGTGCACTTATATGAAGAATATGTATTAACAATGTTTTTTAGTTCCCATTATATATAATTATTAAAAATGTTTTTTAAATATGTTACTAGTACTTAGTAACTTGGAGAGAAATTTATTATTTTCTATTACACTTGATAAGAGTTGTTAAAAATTATTATGTGATTTAGAATTAAATTTATCATCTTTTTATATGCTTATGCCCCAAGTCCTTTATCCAAAAATAATATACATATATATATATATATAAATATATATAAATATTTGGTTACAAAATGCATGTTACATCCTAACTACAAGCCTCATCAGAGAGTAAGGATTGTAGTCCCAGTGGAGGTTCTTCCCAAATTATGGTGTCCTAACTAAATTCATGTCACATTCGCACTAGCCAATCTGCACAGCTATTTCCCTCTCTTAGACACGCCTTAACTGAGTTTCCCTGGGCATGCGTAGATGTCGTTTACAGTCCAAGATCAGTTGCCCTAGCTAATGGATGATAGGCAGTGCCTGCAATTTCAATCAGCCGGTTATATAACAAATTTTGAGTCAGTCTCGATCTCCGATTTTGGAGTTCTCCTTTCCCAAGCGATACGCAGTCCCTCTCTTAAACCAATCATCTCTGCAATGTCAATGGATGTTTCCCCCAACCTTTTCATAAATCCCAAGACCCAATTACCATTCTCATCTCTGATTAACACCCCCCCCCCCCTGCCCCGCCCGCTGTCGTGGATTTGCGCTCTGCAATGTAACTCCCATTCTTGTTAAGCTCTGCACATCCTTGACTTGGTAACTGCCATCGGACAATCTTTCCGCTTATGTTCCTGGTCGGCAGCTCCTGTAGGGGTGTGCATGGTTCATATCCAAGGCGAACAACTTCAAATGATATACCACCTCTCTTGTTGTCTCTGTTTTGTTCTCGAAAAAGTGTCGATTCCTAGCCGTCCAACATCTCCCAAATAGTTGCCAAAAAGATGTTCTGCCATTTGTAGTGGGGTAGGACGATATTTCTGAAGGAGACCTAAATGTTGCTCTCGAACCAGTTAGCCGTATCTGTAGCTAGGAAACTTTGGAGTTTAGTTGGTTGGATGATGAACTCCCAGACTCATCGAGAAAAGCCACAATGCAATAGAACGTGCATGATATCCTTTCGTGATCTATGACATCTTCTCGGTAAAGTTCCAATCATATCTCAAAGCATTCGTTAAGAGGCTTCTATGCTGACAAAGCCAGAGGAGTAGTTTAAGTTTTTGTGGGCATTTAAGCTGCCAAATCCAGCTCCAGCTTTGTTTGGGGGGGGGGGGGGGTGTTGTGCCTTAACTGGTCATCCTTTAGGCACTCAAACGCAGACTTACATGTGAATTTGCCACTGCTTCCACTGGTCCATACCCTAGTATCGTCTGCATGCCTCTCCAGTGGTATCGAAATTCCTTAAAAATCTCTTAACATTAACCAGTGAATAACTTCTTATGGAACTTATTTTGATTTGATATTTTAATCTTTAATTAAGTCTATACATGTAAATTAATTGTTATGACAACAGTAATTGATATTTAATTATATTTCAGAAAATTTGGTATTTAATAACTTAAATTTTGTCAGATTCATTTTCTCTTTAATTCTCATTCCAACAAAGAAAAAGAAATCCTCAAAAAAGTTCATAAACTTAACAGAGAGAAGATACATTACAAAGAAATCATGAATAATATTAGTATTATTTTTGCATTTGATGAGCACTCATACATAGAGTTATATCGATTGTAATATATATTTGAATTTATAATTCATTTATAAACATATATATTATCTTTGAAGAGTATATATCATTGTGGCAATTGAGTTTTTCTGTGAATAACGCTCAAATTTTGTATTTTTAAAATCACATTCATTTTTTTTGTAAATATTAAATTAATACTTATTGAGAAAAATCTTTTCCTTTTTTTAATTTACTTTTACCTCTTTCGATTTTTACTTTTTTCTTATGTTTAATTTATCATTCATCCGAATCACTCCAAATAAAACTGTTTTAAATTTCTAATAAAATATCTTCACAAAAGTAAAACTAAAATGCCGTGCGAATAAAACTGTTTTAAATTTCTAATAAAATATCTTCACAAAAGTAAAACTAAAATTCCGTGCGGAGATAAGAGTTTGAGATTATTATAACATAATTTGAGGAAGGCTAATAATTTTTAGAATAAAGCATATGAGGTGTGATTTGGTATTTGATTTACAAAATTAATAATGTTTAAGAGTTTAAATTTGATGTGATTTATTGTTCTTCTTTGTTAGTGTTCTGATAGTATTTAATATTTTCATCCTATTAATTAGGTTTTAATGAAATAAAGTAAGAGAGAAATTATATATAAAAGAAATCATTCTCTTATTCTCTTATCTTTTTTCCTGAATCTCAATATTTAAAATTTGGGTTTGATATGGTCGGATTTTGTACGTGGGACACTTCACTCCGAGCAAAGGTATAATCCAAGTAAGATTGTCCAATATTCGTCCAAAGGTCCGAGCAAAGGGTATATGAGTGCTGGTTCGGTCCTATTCTGCACAAATGGAATACACGTGAGCCTAGCGGGAAGTATCTCTAGCAAAGATCCTTTGACGCTCAAGTTAATATTCGAGCAGGTATTCGGAAAGTGATATTATGCGTAAAGTGAATTTAGAAAGTTTATCCTTTTGAACAATAATGATATGCTATTTATAGAAATTGGAGACGGGTGGACCGGACTAGGGTTGGACCAACCCAACCCTACTGTTCGTACAGAGGATATTCCTCGGCACGTGTTGTGGAAGCATCGGATACAACCATTGTCAGAGACAGTTATTTTTGGGACCACTTTGAGGATGATGGGGACCACCCGAGTAGGGTGGGGCCCCTTATCGAAGAGTTAGTTGTTGGGATTCGTGGAGACACTTAGTTGAGATCCGAGGGCGTATGTGACTTTCCCGCCACGTGGCAATCCACTGTTGGTCTTAGACTTTGAGCTGGCACCAACGTGGCTAAGCCATACTCGGCCGCGTCAGAGTTCAAAACCCTTATGTTCTTGTCATTACGACTATTCATTATTTAGTCTTAAGTTTATATTAGTTTAATTATAAAATTTGGTATGTTTGTTAATTATTTGAATAGTTTAAATCAAGATACAATTAAATGGGGATATCCATCATGTCATTTTGAAACCTTTAGGCGAAAAAGTTTAACAAAAGTGAACTCCATATGTGTCAATTCAACATGTAATATGAGATTTAGGTATCACATTAGTGTGTTTTAAAAATTTGCATATCCATTTAAGATAAATGAAAAACATAGATACTAGAATAAATTTCACTCCCGAAATAAACTAATACAATTCGACTTGGGATCAGAAAGTAAACTCATTATTGCAATGGCCTTTTAACAGATTTGTGAACAAATATCTAGCTTCTGTACATTAACATCTATATGCCAAAAGGTAGGATGAAAAAAACAAAAGAAAAAGATCATATGATATGAACTCTTTAGCTTGAAGTCTCAATATCTTGCTTGATGGACTGCCTGCTGGAGATACTTGAAAGTTCTTTGATGATTTAGAAATCCCATGAACCAAAACTCAAAATTGTCTTCTGTGACTAGCTGCACATATTTTTGTGTTGGTTTTTTCGCATTCTCACTTTCGATGGCTCTCTTTATCTTCCTTAGCGGGATCATCACCTTGTAATGTACTTTTAACAGCTTTCCAGTTGGAGAAGATAGTTTTATTGATCTCTCACTACAGAAGGCAACTCTGTTATTGGTAATAAAGAGGAGCCCGGCTATCGGCCCGCTTGTCGTTGATAAATAGCACTGAGATGCATTAAACAGTTTCTCATCATCTGTACTGTTGAATATATATTTGAATGCTTTCTCCACTCCTCCAACTTGAAGGATTCTTGCCCCCAGTCTCAACTTTCCTTTCACCGTTTCGCTCAACTTTGGTCCTAATCTCACTGCAGAGTTCATGAATATTAATATTTAATCAAAAAATTGTCACTATTATCTAAGATTTTTGTATTTTCTTGAAGTTTTTGAAAATGAGTAGTTACCGTGCTCTCGGATTCCTCGAGTAAAATTATCCATGCTTTCTCCCAGTTTGATCATCTTACCAACTACTGAATTTGCTCTGCCTGCATAATTAATTCCACCAAAAGTCACATTAATCAGTAAAGATTGAAACTTTAACAAAAAAAAAATGTGAATTCTGAGGGCTAATCAAGAAAGGCTTACTGTTTCTGAACTTGGAATAACGTTTGCAAGGAGAAGGCACGAGTTGATAGTGATGATCAGCAGGATCACGAAAACTGTTAGAGGACAACGCGTATTCTGCTGAACTGATTTGCTTCACAATAGCTGATTTGGTGTGTTTTAGCTCCATATTTGATTCAGAATGTTAACCAACTCCCAAAACCAACAACTTGCTCTGTTCTAACTTTGCTTACGCTTACTCTATTTATATAATGAAAAAGAATTGGTTAGTTGGGCTTAAATTTCTAGTTGCATGAGTCAGAGTTGTGTCATCGAAAGCTAAAGATGAATGCATCAGAAGTTGGTGTGCTTTGTTTTTCTTTTATTGTGATTGGTTGGCGCCTACAGCGGGACATGGAAAAGAGTAATGATAAGGAGAGGTATAAAATTAGACAGTTGTTTAGAAGGCTGTGACCAACATATTCAATTCTAACACACGTCAAACTTGCACCTACTCTCTCTCTCTCTCTCTCTCTCTGAAAATAATGATAATAATAATAATGGTGTGTGAATTGTGATGCTGACTGTATGCAGATATGGTAACATTACTTTCTTGAGCTGGCATTTCTGCTTTCTGAATCTCTTGAGAGTTGAGATGAAGCAGCGAATCAAAGAAAAAAGTATAGAGATTTGCCTTTTTTCATATAGTTGGATTGCAAATTCCACACAGTGAGGATGCGGATAAGCTTTCATGCGATGACTGACTCATTGCTAGTAAGTCAGAATTGATAGGCTTACTTGGTAGTAGTGGTCTATATTTTATTTTACTTATCTTAAATGGGTTAAAATAATTCTATCTAAGATCATTCCTGAATTGTTTTATTGATATGTTCCCTTATAATGCAGTATTCAAATCTTGAGGGAATGATGCATGTAACATGCAAGTACACGAGCCAGCCTAACCAAAAATCTAATATAAAATAATTCTCAGCCTGGTTCTTGAACCATGTTGTTGTTCTTGATTTTCGGTTGAGGTGATCAATCCACAATTGGACAGGAAAGATGGGCCCAACCTATAAACAGGGACCCGGCTAGCTGGAATTATTTTTAGATAAGACTTTCGATGCTTAAATCATCGAATAAAGGTATCGAAGTATAAGAGAATGACAAAGTAACAAATCGTTTATCCTAGGCATTTATTTTTGGAAGATATTTACAGTGGTCAATGACAATATTTGATTATACAATTGAACTGTTTAATTGGTAAAGTATTTTTATTTATTTAGTTATTTTTGTTAACCAAGGGTGAATAATTGATCACACGGACCAGCTAAAGCCCCCTATGGATCAAGTGGAATGTTGACAGGGGCTACAACTGGATAGTAGCATTCGTTGCCACTATCCAAAACATCTAGCATGGGAATTGAAACTTTTGGTCGAGCATCGATTTTAGAAAAGATCCTTCCATCGAGGATCTTGATATGAGATATCTGACATGTGTTCTAGAGGCCCATAATTTGGTGCCACATATCTTACTTGACATGTGGCAGGACTCCTCGAGGAGATTCCCATCCCCGAAGATGGTCGTCAACTATCGAGCATGGCATCAACTCGAGGAGGCGTCTCCTCCTCGAGCATGATTCCTCATCGAATGTTGACTTTTCCACTAGAGACTGCACGGCCCCCGTGCGATCGTCCTCCGTACTTTGACACACCAAGCACTCCAGTGGTGGTTGTACCGGCCGTGCAACCACTGCTATGGCTTGAGTGTCCTCTTTGTTCCTGGACCTTGCAGTCCTAGGAATGTCAGGTCTCACCAGCTTGGCTCTAATCCCAAGAACCTGAACTTGATATAAATACTTCTGGCGAATCTCCAGAAAGGTAACACACACTTTTGACGATAGTTGCTCAGCTCCATTCACTATAGCTCTTTAAATATTATTACTCAGTTTACTGATTTAAGCATCGGAGGGTCTTTGTAGGAGACACTTTCGGCTTGACTCACATGTTCTTTTTTCTAGCAGGATAGGGACTTTTCCTTTTCTGATCGTCGAGTTGCCTTTCCACGTTATCCCTGAGGAGCAGCCAAGAATCAGATCCTAACTCCTTTTTGCCGGGATTGAGATCTAAGGTTGATATCGATTAGAGAGACATGGGCTCGAGCTTAGGCTCACTGGAGGTGGAACACAATTGTGTGCCCATTTGAGGGCGAGTCTTGTTCCAGTTCCTCGTCATTGGAGATCAAGGTCTAAGCATCCAAACAGTCATATTGAGCTCTAAAACCAAGTAGTTATCTGGGAAATTGACCCCTTCTGTGTACATATTGCCCATGCCAAAGTGTAATTTTTAAATGGTGTAGATCTTGCCACGTCCATGTGTACGGATCAGATTGTGCTATATGACATGTTAAGTAGAGATTTTACTTGTCTGTTTGTGTACTTATTGATTCACGTACTAAATTTAATTTGGTAGATCTACATGAAAAAATTCAATTCTAAAATATATAACCATGATTGAAAAGCTCACTCAAGGGATGTCTTATATTTTTTTAATCCCACAAACTAGCCAACTTTAGGATTTTATGGCCTTATCAGTGGCGGAGCTACATTGAGTTCAAAGGGGTGCATATCCACCCTATGCTTTTAAATTATCCCGTACATATATTATATCATTAAATTTGTATGACTTCTAATTGTCTTTCAGTGCATTTCTACAGATTATACCCTCACTTTGGCTTTTTAGTATTACTACTAAAATGCATGCTCTGTACCTGTGGATAATAAATATTTATTTATTTTTTATAATTATACTACTATAAACAAGATTAAAAAGAATAAATCTTTGAATTGAATACTTTTTATAATATGTGATATAATTATTGTTTCGTATAGTATGTCAAAACGTTTTAGACCTGAATATATTTTTATTTTTTATTTTTCACTTATATATATTTATTTACATTTTTTTGTAATTAAACTTTTAATTAATACTTAATATCTTGAACAAAAATTTATCGTATTCTATTATACTTGTTAGACGTTGTCACAAATTATTATGTCCTTTGAAATCAAATTTGTCATCTTTTTATATGTTTACACACAAGTCCCTCATACAAAAGAAAAAAAATACTCCACGAGTCTAATCTTTAGTGAGCCACAAACGAAAAATACAAAATTGATGTCTGAAAATCTCAAAAAACGTGTGCGAGTGAATATATTTTCATGGAACGAATTTTGTTTCTAAGTAATACAATTAATTTAATTGTTATTTGCTTGACATTTTGATGTATAATCAGATTTATAAATGTATGTTAATTGTCATGACGACATGATAATATCAACACATGATATTTAATTATTACAGAATCAATAAACATAATTTTTGTCCAATATTTATTCCATCTGTAGTGCTCATTCCAACAAAGAAAAAAAAAACCCTCAAAAAATTTTATAAACTTTATTGTGAAAAGATATATTACAAAGAACCCATAGATGATATTAGTACTTATTTTGCATTTCATGAACAACCATGCATATAGTTATATCTTTCATAATATTAAATTTATAAACATATATTGTTTATCTTTAACAATATATATCATTGTGATAATTGAGTTTTCCTATGAATATTCAATTGCACCTATCTAATGAAATCCTACAAGATGTGTTGAAAGAAGAGGATGCTGCAAGTTTGTGCAAAGGTTAGAAGAAATCTGCATGAAGAAGAACTTGACGAATAAGTTGCGTTTAAAACAACAATTATATTCCTGCAAAATGGTTGAAGGTATTTCAATTCAATCCCACATTAATAAATTCAAAACTATAATTACTGATTTGGAGAATTTGGATGTGAAATACCATGATGAGGACTTGGCGTTGTTGTTGTTGTGTTTTTTGCCACATGTTTATTTATTCCAATTTTTGAAATACTATCTTGTATGGTAGGGATACTATTACGTTGCATGATGTTCAGGAAGCCCTATTGAGTAAATATTCGATTGATGGGGAAATTACATCTAGTGTCTCAAAAAATCAAGCTAAAGGTCTTGTTGTTCAGGAAGAACTAAAGAGAGAAGTTTTGATAGCAACAAACAGAGAGGTAGATCATAGTCTAGTAAGCCAATTAAGTGCCGCTATTGTCACAGAAAAGGTCACATCAAGAAAGAGTGTTGGAAATTGAAAAAGAAGTTAGAAAGTGAGAAAGATAAGACTAGTGAAGCTAGTGTTGCTGAAGCAGACAGTGAAGGTGGTGTTCTTCTAGTCAGTTTAGATGGTTCTAGATCAGACAATGTTTGGGTCGGGGATATTGCATGTTCCTTTCATATTTGTCCCAAAAGGGATTGGTTCTCCACATATGAAAGTTTGAGTGGAGCTGTTTTTATAGGTGATGATGCAGCGCGTAAAGTAGCTGGAAAGGGACTTGTGAGATTTAGGATGCATAACGGTGTGATAAGAACTTTGACAGAAGTGAGACATGTACCGGATTTGAAGAAGAACCTTATATCATTGGGCACTCTTGGACATAAGTACACCGGCTCAGATGGTATTTTGAAGGTTTCGACAGGAGCTCTTGTTGTTATGAAGGGTGTGAAAGCTAGAGGTAGCTTGTATATTTTGCAAGGTACCACTATTTCAGATGGAGCTATAGTTTCGTCATCTTCTATGTCTGACTCTCTGATTACAAAACTACGGCATATGCGATTGGGACATATGAACGAGCGAGGACTCACTATTCTAAGCAAGCGGGGCTTGCTTTGTGGACAAAGCACTACACAATTGGACTTTTGCGGACATTGCATTTTTGGGAAACATAAAAGAATCGGTTTTAGTAAGGGTGTTCATCGAACTAAAGAGACTTTGGACTATATTTATTCTGATCTTCGGGGTCCATCTCGGGTGTCTTCTAAGGGTGGTGCTAGGTATATACTAACCTTCATTGATGACTATTCCCAGAAGGTTTGGGCATATTTTCCGAAGCAGAAGAGTGATGTCTTTGCTACATTCAAACAATGGAGGATGACGATAGAAAAACAGACTAGAAAGGTGATTAAGCGTATTCACACTGATAATGGTTTGGACTTCTATTCCAGTGATTTTGAGAAGTATTGTAAAAAGACGGGTATTGTGAGACACTACGTAGTTGTTGGAATGCTACAACAAAATGGTGTGGCCGAGTGTATGAATCGGCATTTGATTGAGAGAACTCGTTGCATGCTTTCCAATGCTGTATTGCCTAGAGAGTTTTGGGCCAAGGCAGTATCTACAACTTTCTATTTGGTGAATTGATCTCCATCCACATCTATTAAGTTGAAAACTCTCGATGAGGTATGGTCTGGTAATATACCTGATTATTCTAATCTTTGAATTTTTGGTTGCCCTGCATATATTCATGTTAATGATGGAAAACTTGAACCTAGATCTAAAAAGTGTGTTTTCTTTAGGTTATGTACATGGTGTTAAAAGATTTAGAGTTTGGTGTCCTATTACATGTAAGGAGATTATTAGTCGAAATATTATTTTTGATGAATTTGCCATGATTAGTTCGAGAAAGGATGGTGTTATTGAGTTTGATGCAGGTGCTCATGGATCACCCGAGTAGGTGGAGTCAGACGTTGTTCCTATACAGGAGACCACCATTTTGAATGATCTAGTTCCACATAAGCCACCTGCTATGTGTGTTGAAACTCATTATATTGCAAGAGATAGGCTGAGGAGACAAATTAAGCCACCTTCTAGATATGCAGAAGCTGATTTGGTAGTATATGCTTTGACCGTTGCTGAGGAAACAGCTTGTGATAAGCCTATTTCAATTTCAGATGCTACTTCTTGCAGTGAGTCAGCACAATGGATTGGTGCCATGGCAGAGAAAATCGAGTCTTTACATAAAAATAAGACTTGGATTCTGGTAAAGCCTTCGGAAAAACAGAAAATTGGTGGATGAAAATGGGTGTTTAAAAAGAAGCAGGGTACACCTGGTGTTGATGATATGAGATTCAAAGTAAGGATGGTCGCCAAGGGCTACACTCAGAAGTATAGAGTTGATTTCAATCAAGTATTCTCACCAGTTGTGAAGCATACCTCCATATGTTTGCTTTTGTCAGTTATTGTTCAATTTGATTTGGAACTTCAACAATTAGATGTGAAGATGGCTTTCTTACACGGTGAGCTTGAGGAAATCATCTTCATAGAACAACCGGAGGGATTCGTTGTTGAAAGAAAACAGGACCATGTATGCCTTTTGAAGAAGTCCCTCTATGGTTTAAAGCAACCTCCCCGACAATGGTGCAAGCGTTTTGATTCTTTTATGATCACTATCGGATACAAAAAAAGTGATTTTGATGCTTGTGTGTACTCGTAGAGATTGCCTTATAGATCTTTCATCTACTTACTCCTGTTTGTGGACGACATGCTCATTGCTACACGGAGCATTTCTGATATCAACAAGCTAAAAGAACAATTGAATGGTGAGTTTGAGATGAAAGACTTAGGTGATGCTAAGAAGATTTTAGGAATGGAGATACATCGGAATCGGCGTCCCGGACAGGTGTTCCTATCTCACAAGCACTACATTGAAAAGTTCCTCAAGAGGTTTGGAATGCATGATGCAACGCCTGTGAACACTCCTCTTGCACCACATTTTTCAAGCTATTAGCTTTTTTGTCACCTCAATCTGGCAAGGAAGAAGAACACATGTCCCGTGCTCCATATTCTAGTGCAGTTGGAAGTGTCATGTACGCCAGGGGTTGCACTAGGCTTGATATTTCACAAGCTGTTAGTGTGGTGAGTCGTTACATGGTGCATCTTGGTCAAGGGCATTGGCTAGCTATTAAGTGGATTTTAAGATACCTGAAAAGTACATCTCGCTTGGGGCTTCTATTTGATAGTTCTGGAAGTTCGACTAGAGGTGGAGTTGTTGGCTATATTGATTCTGATTTTGCTGGGGATTTAGATAAAAAGACATTCCCTCACTGGATATATTTTTCCTTTGTTTGGAGGTACAGTTAGCTGGAAGGCAGTTCTTCAACCTACCGTTGCCTTATCAACTACAAAAGCAGAGTATATGGCAATTACTGAGGCTATTAAAGAAGCTTTGTGGTTGAAAGGGTTAGTTCAGAGTTTGGGACTCGAGGTGAAGGTTGCTAACGTGTTCTGTGATAGTCAGAGTCCAATCCATCTCACACAGAATCCGATGTTTCAAGAGAGGACCAAACACATTGATATTCGGTATCATTTTCACTACTAGAAAAACTGCAAATAGCCACGGATTAGCCACGAATTTAAATAAATAAAAAAAAACTTAGCCACGGATTGGCCACGGCCTGGCCGTGGCTAATTTAGCCACGGCCAATCCGTGGCTATTTTTGGTGGCTAAAATTAGAGGAATTTTGGCGCGTATTTTTAGCCACGGACTAGCCACGGCCTGGCCGTGGCTAACAGCCACGAGTTAGCCACGGCCAGACCGTGGCTAAAAATTCATGGGCAATTTTTTTTTTGTTTTTTTTGCACCGGATATGGTTTGAACTCTTAACCTATTAGTTGAAGTTGAAGAATCAAACCACTACACCACTTTAATTTTTTGTTTAATAATTAATTTTTGCAATACGTAAGTAATATATGTATATTGATATATATAATAAATGATTGGATATGTTACATACGTATAAGATTAGATATACTCATATATATATGTATTTATGTCTAATTAGATGTATATATATTAGCTATATAAGTACGTATATAACATATATTAGATATATAATACACTAATATATGTTTATTTCATACAGATGATTGAACATATATAGTACATATGATTAGATATATATATATATATATATATATATTTGATCGATATATATATGCACTCTACATTTGTAACATATATTAGATATGTTATATATAGTTATATCATATAGACTATATATAGAGGATTAGAATGTACATATAATATATTAATATATATAATATACACATTGACATATATATATATTGATATATGTATATATGATATATATACTTGGAGATAAATATACACATATATTGATTCATATATATATACACATATATATGTATCAATATAAATTTATATATGTATCAATATATATATATATATATATATATATATATATATATAAATTTATATGTGGTGCAAAAAATCAAAAAAATTAAAAAAAAAAAATTAGCCACGGGCAATCCGTGGCTAATAGCCACGGATTGGCCACGGCCAGGCCGTGGCTATTTTTTTTTTTTTTTTTTTTGATTTTTTGCACAACGGATAAATTTTTGTTATTGATATTTTAATTATCTAAATTTAAATTATCTATATATACTTGGACATATATATATATATACTTGGACATTTATATATATATATATATATATATATTTTGATACATATATACTTGGACATATTTAAAATAGATACATATATTGATATATATATATATATATATGATATGTATACTTGACATATATATATATATATATATAGTACCACACATATACGAAGATATTGGACATATATATACTTGGACATTTATATATATATATATTGATACATATATACTTGTACATCTTTAAAATAGATACATATATTGATATATATATATATATATATATATATGATATGTATACTTGACATATATATATATATATAATACCACACATATATAAATTTTTGTTATTGATATTTTAATTATATAAATTTAAATTATCTATATATTGACAAATGATCACAAATTAAAGTTGCTATTATCTAAATATAAATTATATAAATAGATTTTTGTTATAATTTTTGTTTTTGATATATTAATTTATTAAATATTTGTCATAAAAAGAAAAATTGAATATTGAATGATAAAGTCATAGGTAAATATCTTTAATTTTAAAAAAATAATTGGTTAACAATTTATAAAAATTACTACAATAAAATTACAAAAATTGATAATACTAATGAAATTTATTAGATAATTTAAGTTTAAAATATTGTAAAAATATAGTTTAAGTATAAAAAAAATCAATCCATAACCAAAGAATTCCTTTGGCGCAACGGTTGCATGCTCCAATTACAACATTGATGTCCCGTGTTCGAATCTCCTTGAGCGCAAAAAAAATACTTGGGGGACGCGGGTCCAGGTTTCGGGCGCGGGTTGGGGCTCCGGTAGGGTTGCGTGTACGGTCTGATTAGCTTTTTCTTTTTTTCAGGAGCCACGGATTAGCCGTGGCCAATCCGTGGCTAAGGGCCACAGCCTGGCCGTGGCCAATCCGTGGCTAAGGGCCACGGCCACGCCCATCCAACAAAAAGGTGGCCAAAATTGGCCACGGCTTGGCCGTGGCCATTAGCCACGGATTAGCCGTGGCTAAGCCCAGCCGTGGCTAAAAAGCCGTGGCTGAGATTAGCCATGCCACTTTTAGCCACGGAAAAAATCCGTGGCTAATCCGTGGCCAATCCGTGGCTAATCTCCTTGGCCACGGATTTTTTTTGCCAAATCCGTGGCTAAAATCCGTGGCTAAAAGCCTTTTTTCTAGTAGTGTTTGTTCGTGATTATATATCTAGTGGTGAAGTTTGTGTTACCAAGATAGCCACCAAATATAATCTAGCTGACATGATGACGAAGCCATTGCCTATGCACAAATTCAAGCATTGCTTGGATTCGGTGCAAGTTTGTTGTTTTTGTTTGATTGCCCTTTGAGGTTTTGGTGGAGAGATAGAAATGAGAATTGCTATCTTGTTTTGTGTTTGAGGTTGTTGAAACTTGGACTTTGTAGAGCCAAGGTGGAGATTTTTTGTGTATGGCTCCAAAAAGTCCAACTTTGGACAGAACCATTTGCGCACCTGCGGCATTTTTCTGCGCACCTGCATAGAGCGTACTGTTTGGGCATAACACTTTGCACATGTTTGCACAAAATTTGCGAACTTGCATCACAAATAGTTTTTTGGTGGTTGCATAATTTAAACCCCACTTTAACACTATTTTGTGGGTGGTTCCTATGTAACTTTTATAGGAGATTTTGGAGTGGTTCTAGAGAGTTTTGAAAGCACCATTGTGACTCCATTTTGTACCTCTTTAAAGATAATAAAAAATCTCTCTTTCTCGCTAATGGATGTAACTTGGATTTGGGTAAACCACGTAAATCCTTGTGTCATTTTATTTTTGCTTTCAATTTGTGTTCATTTTCGTAACAGTATATAAACTATGATAGGTTAATTTAATAAAAATAAAAGGACATTTTGATCAATTTCTTGAGAGAAGAACGAGAATGTAGCCCCATAACAATTTTTGGGGTGCTGCAAATATCAATTCCCTTTACATTTCATCTTATTGATTAGGTTTTAGTAAAAATAACGAGACAGTATATATATGAAAAAAACCATTCTCCAACGAAATAAATCATTTACAGATTTGTACAGTTTTGTGAAGCCATATCTAGCTTCTTGCATTAACACCTATATGTCAAAAAGTGGGATGCAAAAACCAAAGAAAAAGATCATACGATACAAACTCTATTAGCCTAGAGTCTCAATATCTGGCTTGATGGATTGCTTGCTGGAGATACTTGAAAGTTCTTTGATGATTTAGAAATCCCATGAACCAGAACTCAAAATTGTCCTCTGTCACTATCTCAACATACTTCTGTGTTGGTTTTTTCACATTCTCGCTTTCAATGGCTTTTTTGATTTTTCTAAGTGGGATCATCACCTTGTAATGTAGTTTTATCAGTTTTCCAGTTGGAGTAGTGAGTTTTATTGATCTTTCACTGCAAAAGGCAACTCTGTTATTGGAGATAAAGAGAAGTCCGGCTATTGGCCCGGCCGTTGTGGATAAATAGCACTGAGAAGCACTCAACAGTTTCTCATCGTCTGTGCTGGTGAATTTATGTTTGAACACTTTCTCCACTCCTCCAACTTGAAGGATTCTTGCCCCCAGTCTCAACTTTCTTTTCACCGTTTCGCTTAACTTTGGCCCTAATCTCACTGCACAATTCATAAATACTATTAATACTAAATCAAAAAAACTGGCACCATTATGTAACATGTTTTGTATTTTCTTGAAAGTTTTTGTGAATGAGTATTTACCATGCTCTCGGATTCCCCGAGTAAAATTATCCACGTTTTCTCCCAGTTTGATCATCTTAGTAATCACTGAATTCGCTCTACCTGCATTAATTCCACCAAAATCACATAAATTAATGAAGATTCAAACTTTAACAACAAAAAATATGAATCCTGAGGGCTAATCAAGAAAAGAGAAAATTAGGCTTACGGTTTGTAATATTGGAATAATGTTTGCAAGGAGAAGGCACCAGTTGATACTGATCGGTAGGATCACGAAAACCATTACAGGACAACGCGTATTCTGCTGAGCTGATTTTCTTCACAATTGCTGATTTGCTGTGCTTTCGCTCCATATTTGCTTCAGAATGTTTTTAACTTTTAACCAACTCTGGAACCTGGAACTTGTTCTGCTGTTGTGTTCTAACTTTGCTTAGGCTTAACTCTATTTATATAATGAAAAAGAAATGGTTAGTTGGGCTTAAATTTTCAGTTGCATGAGTCAGATTTGTGTCATCAAAAGCTAAAGGTGAATGTAGCAGAAAATTGGTGTGTACGTGTGTGTGCCTTTTTTTTTTTAAATTCTTTTTTCTTTAAAATGTGATTGGGCGGCGCCCAAGACGGGACGTGGAAAAGAGTTACGATGACGAGAGTTGTATAATTAGACAGTCGTTTAGAAGGCTATGACCAACATTTTCAATTCTAAGACAGACCAAACTTGAACCTTTTCTCTTAATGGTGTGTGATTATGCAGATATGGTAATGTTGCTTTCTTGTGCTGGCAAATTTGCTTTCTGAATCACTCTGCGGATCAAAGAAAAAGTATATCGATTTGCTTTATTAATGTTTCATATAGTTGGATTGCAAATCCCACATACTGAGGATCATGGGGATAAGTATGCGTAGGATATATGACTTGTCCGAAATTTGATTGACTAGTTAGCAATAAGTCAGAATTTGATGGCTTACTTCATTTTATTTTATTTTATTTTATTTCATCTTTAACAGGCTAAACTAATTATTTTAAGATCATCCCTGAATGGTTTTGTTTGTTGATGTCATAGTTTTGTGGGAATTTTAAAACTAACCAATTAATATAAGCTAATTTTGAGCATAGTTCATTCAACCACGTTGATGGTGTTGATTTTTGTTGGAGCTGAACGACCGTGACCGGTAGGAACAGTATATAAACAGGGGCCAGACTTGGCCAACAAGTATTATCTTCGGGTAAGACTTTTGATGCAGTCAGCCATTTGATCGGATAAAGGATTCGAAATATAAGAGATGATGAAGGCCACAAGTACCATACTTCGGCATGAGAAATTCTAGTCCAGACCTGGCTCGGCCGAACTAATATTAATCATATGGCGAGTATTTTACACTTGCCCTATAAATGGTTGATAATTTAGAGAGAGTAATCAATCACTTGAAAATGGCAATACACTTGCTATATGATTTGTTTGGTTCGGCCAAATCAGGTCCGGGTTAAAATTTTCCCTTAGGCATTTATGACCAAGAGATATTTATAATTTTTTTTTTTTGATACAATTAATTCAAAACACTATATAGATATCAATCGGAATAGCACACACAGTCATCCGAAAGAGACGGGGTGTGGACCATAGTTTGCCACATCATGTGTGGAGGAGAGATTTTGTTTGCCCTTTTGAATTAAAATTTTAGAGAGATTATTTTAAGTATTTATTGATCCCGCGTATGGAATTTATTTTACTAGATCTATACGAAAAATTTTATTTCCAAAATATAATGCTATATGATTGAAGAACTCACTCAAGCCACATGTTTTTGCTTTTTGGATCCCACAAAATCAGACATTTCTATTATTTCAATGGAGCCATCTTTAGGATTTTGTAGCCTTATTATTGGCGGAGCCACATTGAACTTAAGGGGTGAACATGAGCCTCATAAGTTCAAAATTATTCCATTACCTTAAAAAGGAGGAAGAAGAAAAAGGAAAAGCTTTCCTCCAAGTAATTTTTAGACCAAATTATACATTATCTGATTCTAAACAATAAAATAATATGAATATGTTTAATTATTCTTTCGTCGCGTATGGTACTCTCAAAAAAATATTTCTTTACACAAAATTAAAAATGCTATACCATTTTTTGTCATAATATTAGAAAAAACTTATTAGCTCTCATTCTTAACGTAACAAAATCATAGTATATAACTGTCTAAATCATTTTACTAGTTATTTGATCGTATTTTATTTAAAAGCCTAGGCAACCTAAAAAGAAAAAAGAAAACTAGTATATAGGAGTTTTTAAGCACTAAAAACATCTTATAAGATATAAAAATTTATAAGCTTTTAATATAAACTAGGCCAAACACCATCTAAGTCGATCACAGCAGCAATGTACTGGATTTAAGAGCATGGAAGTTTCAGAGAACACAATCTAACTGAAGTAGTGTTGAGTGCTCAATTTAAACCTGAATTCTAAGATAAACTTGTTTTTTGCTCTAAGAGGACAGAGGAAAGAACTAACTGAATTCTATCTTTCATCAGAATGTAACTCGTCATTGCAGTCATTTTATTTACATATTTGTACATATTTGTGAAGGTGCATTTAGCCTAGCTTGTGGCATTAACATGTATATACATGTGAAATTGCGGGTGAGGGTGGGGAAAAAGATATCATATAACTCTTTAGCCTAGAGTCTTGGCTTGATGGATTGCCTGTTGGATATACTTTAGAGTTCTGTGGTGATTCAGAAATCCCATGAACCAGAAATCAAAATTGTCTTCTGTCACAATCCGAACATACTTCTGTGTTGGTTTTTTCACATTCTCGCTCTCAACGGCTCTCTTGATTTTTCTCAGTGGGATCATCACCTTGTAATGTAGTTTCATCAGCTTTCCTGTTGGAGAAGTGAGTTTTATTGATCTTTCACTGCAGAAGGCAACTCTGTTGTTGGAAATAAAGAGCAGCCCCGCTATTGGCCCTACTGTTGTTGATAAATAGCATTGGGAAGCATTTAAAAGTTTCTCCTCATCTGTACAGTTGAACTTCTGCTTGAAAATTTTCTCGACTCCACCAACCCGAAGGATTCTTGCCCCCAACCTTAACTTTCCTTTCACGGTTTCGCTGAACTTAGGTCCTAATCTCACTGCAGAAGTCATAAATATTATTAATATTAAATCATAAAAGTTGGCACTATTATCTAACTTTTTTTGTAATTTCTTGAAGTTTTCATAAAAGTAGCTACCGTGCTCTCGGATTCCTTGAGTAAAACTATCCATGCTTTGTCCCAATTTGATCACCTTAGAAATTACTGAATTTGTTCTACCTGCATTAATTCCGCCAAAACCACATACATTAGTAAAGATTCAAACATTGACAATAAAAAATGTGAATTCTTGATCTGGACTAGTCAAGAAAAGTGAAAAGGCTCTTACTGTTTCTGATCTTGGTATAGTGTTTGGAAGGAGAAGGCACAAGTTGATATTGATCAGCAGGATCAGGTAAACATGCATATTCTGTTGAGCTCATAATTGGAATCCCAATAACATGTTCCTTTTGCACATTTATAATTCTTGATTTGCTGTGTTTTAGCTCCATATTTGCTTCAGAATGGTTAACCAACTCTGAAACCAAGAGCTTGTTTAGTTGTTCTGTTCTAACCTTGCTCAGCCTTACTGTATTTATACAAGGAAAAACAAATGGTTGTTTAGGCTTAAAGTTTCAGTTGCATGAGTCAGCTTTGTGTCATCAGAAAATAAAAGTAAACACAAACTTTTTGAACAAAATTGCATCAGAAAGTTGGTATTTTTCTGCTTTTTTTTTTGGTTCTAATGTAATATAAAACTAATTAATTATGAGAGATCATACTTACAACCCGTTTGGCTGGACTTTTCTTAGAAAGGAAGGACTTACTTTAAAAAAAAAAAATAGTTCATTGAAAAAAAAAATTGTATTTGGATGAATTTTTTAGAAAAAGCAAAAGCGAGAAAACACAGCTCAAGAAATACTGTTTTAAAATCCATCAAAACGGCCCTTATATCCTTTAATATTCTATTCTTATGGCTGATTTTTGTATTGACAAAAATAGTGGGAGCACACCCTCTTTTATGGACAGACCGTGTTTTGTAATTCTATTTGTTGAGTCTGACTGTACGCATATGTGGTTTTACTACTTCTAGAGTTGGCAACTGTGCTTTGTGATGTAACCATCATATTCAAATGAAAAAAGTGAAAGAATAGTAGACTTAAATTTTCAAATATTTGGATGCCAAATTCCTCGCTTTGAGGCTAGGAAATAGGCTTACATTGGTCGCATGTTCGACATTTTTGGCTTACAATTTTATGTTGTGCTATTAATATATTTCACTTATTCTTGAATAGGATAAAATGAATTGTTTCAAGAGTCAAGACCAACCCTTGTTTCTTTTCATTTGAGTGATAGAGGAGAAAATATTTCATCGGATCGAGCTCAACGGCATCAACACTAATTATGTCACGAGTGAAATACACTTACCCTTCACATGGATCGATCTACATACAAGGATATTCATCAATCATACGATAAGATATGTTAATTTACTTATCTCTTTGGTGGGAACTTTTTCCAAAAAAGAAATATATGTTCTACTTATTAGACATATAAATAAAATATCAATTCCAATGCACAAGAATCACACGACCTAGGTCATATAAAGTGAATGTGCATGCAAGTGCGCGGGTGAGTGTGGGCATGCAAACACGTAAAAATTAAAAAAGGTTGAGCGTGATATTGTCTAATAAAAAATTATTTTCTATATAATACTAAATTATATATATTCAATGCCAAACACATTTAAAGAGATAGTATAAGTAAAATTAATTTTATTAAAATTTACAATTGATATTAAAATTGATAATTTAATATAGTTGACTAAATTTATCAATTTTTCTTATGACTTAAAATTCTTTCTATACAAATGTATAATTTATATATAAAAAGCAGTCGCAAAATTACTAAAAAATAAACTAGCTTATTATCTTCATACATATACTTACTAGGGGAGTTCTATGATTAGTCACAATCGTAGGTGACTAATCTTAGTCACCCTCTAAAAAATTGCCACGTGTACAATTTTAAAATATTTTAATAGGTTGTAGGTTTTTTTAATTTTTGAGCAACCCGCTATCATGAGTCAAAATTTCTCTCTCCTCCCCCTCTCTCTCCATATTTCCTAATTTCTCTCTCTCTCTCTCTCTCTCTCTCTATATATATATATAACGTTCCATATTCGATCTATCTCTCTCTCAAATTATTCATTTAATTATTAACCTTAAACAAAAAAAATTCCTTAATTATTAAAACTTCTTAGTATAAATTATTTCTACTACAATTTAAATATTTAGCTTCAATTAAATAAAAATTGCATCATATTTTATTTCATTACTTATAGATAATAATATTATTATTCTCTTTTAAGTATTCTCATGGATGAATTTAATTAAAATTATTATTATTATTATTGTTATTATTATTATTATAAAGGGAGAATAATATTCGGCATTCAATCATATAAGTACATATATTTTCTCCAAGTTATCATTAAAATATTGACTCACTAGTAGGAAAAATATTATATGAATTCATAGACGTACAAATAAAGTAAAAATTCTAGGAAAAAAAATAAATTCAAATAAACTATTTACATTTTTTTCGTTTATTTTAAATAAGTCAAACAAACTATGTGCAAATAATATTTCATTATACATATTAGCCATAACTATTCAAATCAATAAACGATTTTTATCTTCTTCTTCTTCTTCTTATGATTATTATTATTATTATTATTGTGTTTCATAGCATATCTCCATTAATAATCAAAACACAATTTCTTTTACCAACTAATGCTTGTTGTGTTCCTCTCTTTGTATTTTATACATACAAATTGATTTTAAAATTACATTAATCAATATTACTACAATAATTACTACAGATCAATCGTTTTGAAATAAATATATGGATAATATAAACAGTTTACTTAATAATGATATCCATATTTTATAATTTTTTTCTTTTTTAAAAAATAGATGTTCATATTCTATGTATATTCTTAAAATAATTTATACTGAATGTGATACATTTTTTAAATATGTTAAAAATTAAATTAAATGTAAATTTTTATCAACTATTAACATATATTTGAATTTTTGAGTTATAAATAATATTTATTTTGGTATCAATTTAGTAGTTTAATTTTTTTTATCACAATTTTCAATTAATTATCCTTGTTAATAAACATTTCTGAAATTAAAAAAAAAGTTATAAAAAGTACCATGGTAGTTATAATTTAAAAATAAAAATAATGGTACCATGGTATTAAAACATAAAAAATTAACTGATTATAATGTTACTACAATATTATAATAGTACAATAGTATTAAAAAAAAATTATAATGAGTACCATGGTTTCCTTTTTTATTTTAAAAATAAAATTTTAATTGGTTAATATTTAGTGGGCCATAAATGGTCTACTATAATAATGGTTGTATAAAAATTTCTTTGCTAACCTGTATAGCAGGTAACCTTTTTAATTTACCTGCATAACAGGTTGCAGGTCATATAAAGATTAATGGTTTAGATTAAATATCACACATCTAATGGCTAGAATTAAAGGTGACTAACATTAGTCACCTACGAACTGTGACTAATGATAGAATTTCCCTACTTACTATCTATCAATTAGAATTATTAGATACTGATTACATTAGTAAAAGTTTATTCATATAGTATTAATTAGGATATACATCAAAAAAGTAGTAAAAAGAATTTATCTATATATAGAGTGAATATCAAATCTTTAATATCTTTTTTAATATTATTGTCTAAAATATATAATTTGTGATAAGTAAAACTTAATGTGAGTAGTAAGAATTTTTAAGTCATCTTAAAACGAAAACTGAGTACTCAATTTGTCAATTCAAGTACTAAGCGCGAGAGCGGTAGTGGTAATAAGAGAACTGTGTGACCTAATACATGACAAATCAAGAAATACTGTCAAGGGAAATTCTATCATTAGTCACAGTTCGTAGGTGACTAACGTTAGTCACCTTTAATTCTAGCCATTAGATTTGTGATATTTAATCTAAACCATTAATCTATATATGACTTGCAACCTGTTATGCAGGTAAATTAGAAAGGCTACATGCTATACAGGTTAGCAATGGATTTTTTATACAACCATTATTATAGTAGACCAACCCATTAAATATTAACCAATTAAAATTTTATTTTTAAAATAAAAAAAGAAACCATGGTACTTATTATATATTTTTTTATTTTTTTAATACCATTGTTCCATTATAATATTGTGGTACCATTATAATCAGTTAATTTTTTTATGTTTTAATACCATGGTACCATTATTTTTATTTTTAAATTATAAATATCATGGTACTTTTTATAACTTTTTTTTAATTTCAGAAATGTGTATTAACATGGATAATTAATTGAAAATTGTGACAAAAAAAATAAAATACTAAATTGATACCAAAATAAATATTATTTATAATTCAAAAATTCGATTGATAATAATAATAATAATAATAGTTAAATTCATCCATGAGAACACTTAAAAGAGAATAATAATATTATTATCTGTAAGTAATGAAATAAAATATGATGCAATTTTTATTTAATTGAAGCTAAATATTAAAATTGTAGTAGAAATAATTTATACTAAGAAGTCTTAATAATTAAGAAATTTTTTGTTTAAGGTTAATAATTAAATGATTGATTTGAGAGAGAGACAAATAAGATATGGAATGTTAGAGAGAGAGAGAGAGAGAGAGAGAGATTAGAAATATGGAGGGGGGAGGAGAGAGAAATTTTGACTCATGATTGAAGGTTGCTCAAAAATTAAAAAAACCTGCAACCTATTAAAATATTTTAAAATTGTACACATGGCATTTTTTTAGAAGATAACTAAGATTAATCACTTACGATTGTGACTAATCATAGAACTCCCCTACTTTCAATTATGGAATTAAATTTTGATAGTTATGAATCATTTGTGATACGTGTCTGTCCCACGTAGAAAGATAAGTTAGTTGAGATGCATGTGAGTCGCCTCCCAAGAACTTTTACAATACAACATAAAAGATTTGGGAAAAGCAAAACATATTTGAGAAAAAAAAGTATTGCTTAGCATGATAGGAAAAGGAATGGGCAAAAGTCTTCTCCTCACATGCAGGTCACAAATGTGAAATAACTCACTATTCTAAAGGCTTATCTCTCATTACGCGCGCGCGTGTCTTCTCCTCACATGCAGGTCACAAATGTGAAATAACTCACTATTCTAAAGGCTTATCTCACACACACACACATATATATATATATATATATATATATATAAAAGCAAGGAATTAATGTGGTCTTTTTGGATCTAATTTCGTTTTCTCCTTATCTAAAATCAAACTTCATGTTGAGGTGTGAAGGCTTTTTCAATTAAAAATCTTGCCCCTGTATATTAGTCCATTTTGCATCACCATTGCTAATGTGAAAATCCCACGTATTAAGGTTCAATCTAGGTGCAGACAATATCTATCAATGTGGGACAGGGTGATATTTCGAGATTTTCAATGTACTCTAATAATTGTTACTCTGGGTCGCTAATATTTATGATTAGTGTGTTGATTAATGTAAATATTAACTATTTAGACATCTTTCCATTTGTAAAATAAAAACTTTAGCTGTTGTGTACTTCATATTACACCTGATAATGTGTGTTGGATAGGTGGATGAAAGATTATGCTCCCGTACTTCATATTATACTTGGTAGTGTGTGTTTGAGTTGGCATAATTTTCCTCAAAAGCCACGTCAACATCCCATACAAGGGACGATAACAAGTATGAGGACAAATACCCTCGATAATGGAGGTTATCCTCGATGAGCGGTTTAAGCCAATGAAGGTAAGCCTTTGAGTGATATGACACTCACGAGAGGGAGCTGTTCCCCAGGTCTACCTTGCCAAGCTAGAGGGGAATGTCCTCGGGAGAGGGTCCAACTGAGATCCTCGGGGGATCTCGCTTACTAGATTAATTCTAGGCTCGATGGGTCACCTCGAAGCAACCAATAAGCCAGAACATAGTCAAGGAGGCATTCCGTTTGAGGGCAAGATTAGTATGGTCCTTTGGGGCGCACGGCCGTTGGTATGCCAGCCAAGATCCACACCAAACCTGATAGACGTGGGACGCCGCTGCCACCAAACATGCTCTGACAAGACAAGAAGTCTCTTTCAGTCCCAAGAGCCTTAAGTGCTCTCTCATAAAAGTAATCCGAGACATTTAGTGCGTAAGATATACATCAAATACAAATGTCAATCCTCATTAATGCGATAGTGGTCTAGCCGCCACTGGGGGAGTCAAGGAGGACAAAAAGCATGTCCACTTGCATTGTACACATCAATCAAAAGAACCAACCCCCATCAACTACGTCACATCAAAGCCCCTCCCATATAAAAGGCGCCCTCCAACTCAATAAAAAGTAAGACTTAATTCTTAATTACTAAGGAAAAATACTATTCATCTTCTTCTTCCTTACCCTTCGCATTAACCCTAAAATCACTAACTTGGGTGTCGAATAGCCTACGCTAGGACAAAATCGACTAGTCTCGCGTTTGCTCCTCCCTCTTGACAGGTGGGCCACTTATAACATTTTTCTGTGGAGCTACGAGGCTTCGCCACGTGGTCTTCCCAAAAAAGACCCGCATCAGTGTTGGATAGTGGAATGAAAGATTATGCTCCCAAGTTATATAATACTAATAATATTGGTACATTCAAATTGTGTACATAATTAAAAAAAATAATCTATATATATATATATATATAAATAATAACATCCTAAAATTTTGGTAGAGTCTATACCATCAAAATAGTTTTTAACTATTTTAATTGATTCATAAAATTAGTATTAAGTAAAAATAAAATAATTTTAAATAAAAACTAATAAAACAATTACAAAAAAAGCAAAAAAAAATTATATTGAAAAGTAGTGAGTGATGAAAGAGGAGAGAGAGGAAGAGAGAAAGAAGGGAGAGAAAGTAAAAAAGAATGTAAAAGATGTGAGAGGATAGATGAAAGAGAAAATAAAACTAGATAGACCAAAAATATTGACTGACCAAAGGTAGTTACTAAGAGTCCATTTGAATAGGCTTAAAAAAAGTGTTTCTTGAATAGTGCTTTTTATAACAGAGTTTTTTTTAAGCCAAGCAATTTTGCGTTTGGATAGAGTAATTAAAAGTGTTTTAAAAGATGCTTTTATTTAAAACTACCCATGGTAGCTTCCGAAAAAAAGACATTTTTGGCTTTTTTTTCTGGCTTTTGCTGTTTTTGAAAAGCCCATCCAAACATAATATTTTTGCTCAGAAGTTTTTTTTTTTTTAAATAAGTGCTTCTTCTCTAAAAAAAACACATCAAAATGGGCTCAAAATGGTGTTGCCTCTTTATATAATAGTATAGAAATAATTTTAAGCCATAAAAACACTTTGAGCTTAGAATTATGACCGTTTTTACACTTTGATCTTAGATATAATTACTTGTCATTACATTTTGTCATACAAACGATACGAGATTTACACTTACCCTCGAGATCCCTTCTTGGCCAGAAAAATTGTCAGTAATGGTGATGTGATAATTTTGAAGGTAAATTATTGGAAAAATTGCATAAATCCCTCCTGTATTATGTTTTAATTACTAAAAACCCCCTATGATTGAAAAATAGTCATATTACCCCCGATGTTTTATTTTCATTTGCACACTTTTCAACGGTGGTTGGGGTGGGGGGGGGGGAACCAACGGTGGCATTGTTGGAGGAGGGGAAGCGTTGTGTTACAGATTCGGTGGTGAAGGAGATGCATAAATAAGAAAAAAAAATAGAGAGAAAGAGAGAGAAAGAGAGAGAGAGAGAGAGAGAGAGAGAAGAAGAAGAAAAAGAAAAAGAAAAAGAAAAAGAAAAAGAAAAAAAAAGAAAGAAATAAAAAATTAAAGGTTGAAAATTTGAAAAAGAAAATCTTGAATTCTTCTTCTAAAAAAATTAATGAAATTTTGATTATTATTAAAATTTTATATATCAAATAAATAAAAATTAGCAATATCATGTTTATGTAATATTTTTAAATGAAAAATAATAATGTGTATATTTTAAATTTGTTAAGAAGGGTAAATAATTAAATTAAAGCAGTTAAAAAATTTTTTTAATGTTTTCATACTATAATAAAGTATATTTTTTTAAAAAATAATACTATAATTTAGGTTATTTTATAATTTTAGCAAATTAAAAGGGGCTATTTGTAATTCTAGATAGAAAATATAGTATTTTAAAATTCAAAAGTGGTGGGGTAAAATGGTCAAAATACTTGCATTTTAAATATAAAAAGATAGCTAAATCATTCATTTTTGCGCATTAAGGCGCGTGAACTTCACCTCCCGTTAGTTTTGACAGAATGGGGGTTTGTGCTATATGCATGTAGTAAATCACAGGGGGGCTTTTGCCTATTTTTAAAATATGGGGGATTTTTAGCTATTTTATGAAAACATAGGGGGTTGTTATGAAATTTAACCTAAATTATTTTGCAAGGAATTGTTAGATTCTAAAATTTTTTCGGAACTTCCGTTTTGGTTGACAAGGTGAGTATAGTGGCAGGGGAAAAGGTCTTGTTGTGGCGATGATGTGGTATTCCAACAACTTTTTTGGTTGAAAAATAGTTATGGAGGATTAAACTGCAAATTAAATCCCGTATAGTTTTTGTGGAAAAATACAACAACAAAGTAATTTAGTATTTAACGTGTAAAAATGATCATAATTCAGGAACAGAATATGTTTATCCCTCATTTTAATTTAATGAATAAAAAAGATTAAATCTAAACTTGCCCCAAGTCCAACGTGTATGGGCTTAAATTTACATCACTTTGCTTTGGACATCGATGCTTATTAAAGCTCATGCCAACTAAAATTCAATCATTAAAATAAGGAGTTAATCATAGGTACCTTTGTTGCAAGATAATTAGTTCTCACTATTGTGTACACTTGATTAGGAATGAGGCATACTTTAATTTTTTGTTTAAATTTTGATAGTACAAAGCTATATGTATTTTATCAATTTTTGTATATGAATATATACATATTTAAGTAGTTGCAGTGTAGTTGTAATTACATAGCATTGGGAACTAGATATATAACTATTTGCCTTCGTAGGGCTTGTTTACTTCCCATGTTAAAATTTGAGTGAATTAATTATGAACGCTTGAGTATGAATAAATCCTTGCTCGTCATTTTGTGCCATGGCCACCAAAGCTACTAAGCAATTGTGGCCCATGCTAGCATCCAATTTGACCCATTGGGGGCTCTAGCTGGTACATGTCGCCAATTATTCACCTTTGGTAAAAAGGGTACTTTGATAATTAGGCAGCTCACTTGTGTAATCAAAGCAGAACTTAATTACAGCGTTAAGAGGCCCCTCGGGACGAGTAGTAAGACGACAAGCGGAGATGGAAGCTCTAGCTGTTGACTACTTTAGGGAGCTATTCACCTCCTCTTATGAAAGTCAAGAAGGTGACTAATCGGGCATCATCTCTAAGCGGCTGGATAGAGACGACCAGGAGGATTTGATCTCCCCGCTGTCCGAGGTTGAAGTCCGAGAAGCACTGAAATGTATGCATCCGTCGAAGGCACCGGGCCCTGATGGCTTCCCGACGGGGTTTTCCAGAGGTATTGGAGCACGGTGAGGAAAGATAATTCTAACTCAGACCTGGTTTGGTCAAATCTAACAAATTATATGGCAAGTGTTTATCGATCATTCATAGGGCAAGTATAAAACACTAGCCATATGATTAGCACTGGTTCGACCAAGCCGGGTTTGGGCTAGAATTTCCCTTATCATTGCCTTGACACTCTCTTATATTTCAATTCCTTTGTTATTTATCCTTTGTTGAATATTGATTTTTTTTCCTTTTTTAATTAATTAATTTATTTTTGATCAAAAAAAATTAATTAATACATATATATAATTTAGATTTTTTAGCAGGAGGTAGGAATGCTTTTTAAAAAAAATTATATTATTTAATATGTAATTTCATATTTATCAAAAATATATAATTTCATTAAATTTTGTATTTATTTAAATTTATTGAATTTATATAATATTTTTTATATAAAAATAATATATATTTAAATTCTAAATTTATAATATTTATATAAATTAAATGTTTTCAAATATATAGTAAAATATGTAAATAAAAAAATGTGATGTGGATTTTAGTTTATTTATTTATTTATTTTGAAGAGATACCAATTCATCTAAATGTAGCATTTAAATTCACATTTCATAACCAATATCAGCGCCACATTAGCATATATAGCGGGAAAATTAGAATTTTCCATGCCACGTCACATTAAGTTCTTAAAGTAGTTCAAAATCGAATGAAAATTAAAAATTTTAAAAATAAAGAATTAAAATTCAAAAATTCAAACATAAAGGACAAAATTCAAATACCATAAATTTAGAGAATGATTTTTGAAAAAATTCATATATATATATATATATATATATATAGTTTTTAAATTCCCCATTCCCCACAAAACTAACACTGTTTTTGTAGGGATCACATCAATAAAATAAGATGCAGTAAGCCCCAGTCAAGTTTCGGACAAGTCATCCTACGCAAACTTATCCTCACGATCTTCAATTCCTCAGTGTGTGGGATTTGCAATCCAACTATATGAAAAATAAAGCAAATCTATATACTTTTTCGTTGATTCGCTGCTTCATCTCAAGTGATACCGTTACATCAGAAAGCTAAAACGCCAGCTCGACAAAGTAAGATAGCCACATATATATAGATATATATATATATATATATATATATAGAGAGAGAGAGAGAGAGAGAGACGAATTGGTACATGTTTTCTGTGTTGGAATCGAACATATATATATTGGTCCTAGCCTTCTAAGGAACCGTCTAATTATAGACCTCTCGTCATCACTATACTCCTTTAATTTCCAATCACAAGAAAAGAAAAACAAAAGCAGAAACACCAACTTTCTGATGCATTCAACTTTTTAGCTTTTGGTGACACAAGTCTGACTCATGCAACTGAAAATTTAAGCCCAGCCAACCATTTTTTCTATGTTCGTTATATAAATAGAGTTAAGCGTAAGCAAAGTTAGAACACAACAGCAGAACAAGTTCTAATTGGTTTCAGAGTTAGTTGGCCTTCTGAATCAAATATGGAGCTAAAACGTAGCAAATCAACAACTGTGAAGAAAATCAGCTCAGCGGAATATGCATTAATGTCCTCTAAGAGTTTACTTGATCCTGCTCATCACTATCAACTCGTGTCTACTCATGCGAAACATTATTCCAAGAGCAGAAACAGTAAGCCTAATTTTCGTTTTTCTTGTTTAGCCCTCATCAAGAATTCATATTCTTTGTTGTTAAAGTTTCAACCTTTTTTGATTAATGTGCCTTTTGATGGAATTAATGCAGGTAGAACAAATTCAGTAATTACTAAGATGATCAAAGTGGGAGAAAGCATGGATAATTTTACTCGAGGAATCCGAGAGCATGGTAAATAGTCATTCACAAAAACTTGAAGAAAATACCAAAAAAAAGTCTCATATAACATTCTGATTTAGTATTGATAATATTTATAAATTGTGCAGTGAGATTAGGACCAAAGTTGAGCGAAACGGTGAAAGGAAAGTTGAGGCTGGGGGCAAGAATCCTTCAACTTGGTGGAGTGGAGAATATTTTCAAACACAAATTCAACAGTAAAGATGATGAGAAACTTTTGAATGCTTCTCAGTGCTATTTGTCAACAACAGGCGGGCCAATAGCCGGGCTCCTCTTTATTTCCGATAACAGGGTTGCCTTCTGCAGTGAGAGATCAATAAAACTATCTTCTCCAACTGGAAAGCAGCTAAAAGTGCATTACAAGGTGATGATCCCACTGAGGAAGATAAAGAGAGCCATCGAAAGCAAGAATGTGAAAAAATCAACTCAGAAGTACGTGCAGCTAGTCACAGAAGACGATTTTGAGTTCTGGTTTATGGGATTTCTAAATCATCAAAGAACTTTTAAGTATCTCGAGCAGACAATCCATCAAGCCAAATATTGAGACTTGATGGTAAAGAGTTTGTATCGTATAGATGCTAATGAAAGAAGCTAGGTATACCTTTACAAATTTGTACAGAGGCTATTGCAATAATGAGTCTACTTTCTGATCAAAAGTCGAATTGAACTATTTTATTTGGGGAGTGAAATTTATTTTAGTATCTACGTTTTTTCATTAATCTTAAATGGATATACAAATTTTTAAAACACATAAATTTGATACCTAAATCTTATATTAAATGTTGAATCGGCACATATTGATTTCATTGTGTTCAACTTTTCCGCCATTTAATCTTAACTTGATTTAAATGATTCAAATAATTACTAAATAAACCGAATTCTACAATTAAAATAAGGGTTAATAGCAATTTCCGTCCTTTATGTTTGGCCAATTTTTTATTTTGCCCTATTTATTTCAATTTTATTAATTCAATTCTCTTCATTTATGAACTTTTTTATTTTAGTCATATTTTGAACTAAATTAGTCGTTGGTGATGCCGTGGCAAAAAAAAACTCTTGGAATTTTTGAGTCGGCGTTGATGTGACATATATTTTGGAAATTTTTGTTGATTTTCCCCCAAAATGCATACATGGATGATACTTACTGGTTTTTTTAAAAAAAATTAAAATGCCACATCACTCTCTTGTTAATTTTATATAGTACACATACACACACATATATGTAGACACTTACACACACATATATATAGATGCACATTTGAGAGTGTGTGTGTGTGTGTGTGAGAGAGAGAGAGAGGGAGGGGGGGGGGAGGAGGAGGAGGCTGGGGGTTACTAGTTTTAGAGAAAAAATTGGGGGTGTAGATAAGGGGGTTACTTTTTCCTGATTACTCAAACATACACCATTTGTTGATGACCAAAACCAACATGTTATAAGTTTTGAAAAGGGTTCAAAAGAGTCTACTTCTTCGAATGAGGTGAATCTCCAAGGAAATAGAGAAGTCTCAAGTGGTGATAATGGCGATTTTGAAGAGAACAATGATGCGACACATGAAAAAAATACTCAATTAAGGAGATCAATAAGAAACCGAAGGAAACCCGAAAGATACAAATATTTTTATATGGGCAAAAAACTTTGTGATATTTGTGAATGTTTGTTTACAAGATCAATTCATGACTGTGAACCATCAACATTTGAAAAAACAAAGGGAGTTCCTGAATGGGAAGCTGCCATGAATGAGGAAATATTGGCCCTTCAAAAAAAATCAGACTTGGGATTTAGTGGCAAAATCGGATGGTATTCAACCTATTTCTTGAAAATGGGTATTCAAAATAAAACATAAGGTTGATGGCTCAATCGACAGATACAAGGCGAGACTTGTGGCTGGAGGATTCTCTCAAAAATTTGGAATGGATTACGAAGAAACATTAAGTCTGATTGCTAAAACGACCTCAGTTCGTGTCATATTATCTGTCGCAACATGTAAAGGGTAGAAACTCTAGCAACTAGGTATCAAAAATGCTTTCCTTTATGGAGAAATTGATTGAGAAATTTTCATGGAGTAGCCACTAGGATTCAAATCAGAAAAATATGCAAATCATGTTTGTAGGCTCAAAAAGGACTTTATGAGCTCCAACAAGCTTTGAGCACATGGTATAGAAAAATTGTCCAATACTTGATTTTTGTGTGGTTATAATTCTTCTAATGCTGCTGCAAGTTTGTTTGTAAAGAAACAACCGAACATGCAAGTTCTATTGCTTTTATATGTGGGTGATATGATCATAACAGATGATAATCATGAAGAAATTGCTAAGTTCATAGAAGAACTTTCAATCAAATTAGAAATCACTATAAGAAAATGAAGTAATTTTCACGAATTTTTTTGCGGAACGAATAATCCTTCATTTCTTTGTAATTTGACGGAATTTCGCCGAATTTTTTTTAAAATAGAGTTCCAATTTTTAATTTTTCCACCAATTTTTTTTTTATTTTTTATTAAAATAGAGTTCCAATTGTCAAACCTAGGAAACAAACCCAGGACCTCCAGCTTTCACTCACGTGCGCGCGCCAGAATTTAATCCATAGTTTGTGATCGTCAGAAGTCAAACCCTCACCACTTGGTTGGCATACAAGTCCCTTGCCATTAGACTACCATCACTTATTGTCATGTTTTTTCTTTTTCTAAAAATCCGCCAAAATTCAACCAAAAATTTAAAAAATAAATATTATTTATGTTTTTTAATTTTCGAACGAATTTTTTGCCAAAATTCCTCTGAAACTTTAAAAATTAATAATTTTTATTTTTTAAAAATTTTTAATAGAATTTTCTACAGAAATTCCATCAAAATTTGAAAAACTAATATTATTTATTTATTTTTAAATTTTTGGTGGAATTTTGGCCGAAATTCTTCCTAAAATTTAAAAATAAATATTTTATATTTATTTTTAAATTTTAGGAGGAACATTCCACCGAAATTTCGTCAAAATTCTGTTAAAATTTTTTGTCGAAATTTTCATTTTTTCTTCTAGTGAATGAAAAATCTTGGGGAGCTGAATCATTTTCTTGGGCTAGAGATTTCACAATGTAAAGATGGAATATTCTTCTCTCAAATGCAATATACCCAAAGGAAGTGTTTGGTTCCCTTGATTAGGCAAAATAAGTGGCTTTTATTGTGGGTAATTTCATGTTTTGTTTCCAAGATTAAATGGTGCCAACCCGAGATGGAATCGTGGCTAGTGGTGCCGACCCGAGATGTAGGCGCTCCAATCTCATGACGTAGATCGCAGGGGGGGACCTGTGATTGGGAATTCCACCCAAGATTGGAATTAACTGGTTGATCCTTTTACTATTATGTCCCTGTAAAATCCTTTTTGGTACTTTACAAGATGAGGAAACCCAATCGCTTTTTGGCTGTGAAGATGTTGTGGTTGCCGTGGAGACAGACGACGGCACGGTGTTGGCGGGGCTGTGGCAGAGGATATCGGTGGTCCAATCCAGGAAGCGGTGGCGGTTGCGGAGGAAATCCGAGAAGGAGCCGACAAGTGGGTATTTGGTTGACGCTATGCCCGACAATTCTCTTCGATTATGGGCGGAGAAAGAAGATGAAGAAGATGGTGAAATGCAGAGAAATGAAGAAGATTTTGGGCTCCTTAACATCATTTGAGACCTCCATATTCATTCATTTCTTGAAAATCCCAAAACAAGTAAATAAATAAATAAACAATGAACATTAATCCAATTTCCTTTTTTTTCTGGAATTTTCTTTTCTTTTGAGAGGTCAATTTATGGCGGATATTCATGAAAGTATAGAGAAACAAAGGGTGTATCTATAGGTGGAAATGATATATACGCATACATAAAATTGGGTTGGTTTGTGATCTATGGATGATATGCTTAGTTATTGTGATGAAAAAGATGAACAAGTTGGTTTGTAATCTATGGATGATATGCTTAGCTATTCTTTATAGTGTGTGGAGAAATTCATGAGTTTAGCATTGAACTGCCTTCTGATGTTGAGCTGCCCTGGAATGATGATATGCTGGTTCAAAATTGTTGTCTTTGCTTAGACTTTGATGCTTTTGTAATTTACGGAGATTGGATCCAGAATTAGGAATGTTGCATATTAGTGGGATAATTTTATGCTGTATAATTTGAAGTTCGTGATTTATGCTAAGTTGTTGTGTTGGTGAGATAAAAGATGATATAATTAGTTTGCCTTTATTCGCAAGATCAGGTGATGAATTTCATGTATAAAAGAGGGGAGAGATGTAACTTAAGAACAATTCAGGGGGCAGATGTAGGGGATGTAAGGGGAAATTTTCTAGAAATGGAGGCTGGTGTAATTTGAAGTGATCTTATGAAGGGGGCAAGTGTAATTTAATAGCAACATAGGGAGGCATTCGTAAGCTGGAATTTTTTGACAAGGGAAGTTTATACAATTTGCACTACTGATGGTCAAAATTTTAATCTGCCCAAAAAATATGCGATTTACTTTTCTTTTTTTTTTTCAACATACACCACATGGAAACTATTTGGGTTATTCATGTAAATTCCTTTTTTATTGATAGACAAAGTCGAATAATCTATGAAACCAAACATATAAACACAATTACAACTAATCTCATCCCAATGCATCATCATACATACCAAACAAAAGAATACATCAAAGATAGTTGTGCATAATCCTTAATCTCATGATAACATGCAATTAATAAATTAGGGAAACCAAACGCTTCCAAAAGATACTTGAGAAGTTCAAGATGCTTGAATGCAAGTCAATAGCCACTCCAATTGAACAAAATAAGTTAAAGGCCGACAAAGGAAAGTTGCTCTTTGGTTGGAAGGTTATTGCATTGTATTTGACAATTTCTAGGCCTAACATAACATACTCAGTTGGGGTTGTTAGTCAGTTCAGGCAACAGCCTAGGAAGCCTCATTTTGATGCTGCCAAAAGAATCCTTTATTTGACGCACACTCTAAACTACGGGTTGATGTACAAGAGAGAAATTCACTTGACTCTTGAAGGTTCAATGATTCGGATTGGGCTGGAGATGTTATGTCTTGATGATCTACCTCAGGCCACGCTTTCAATCTTGGGTCAGCTGCAATTCCGTGTTGCAGTAAAAAGCAGGCTATTGTTGCTCTGTCAAGTACTGAAGCTGAGTATAATACTGCTATATTGGCAACACAATAATCCACATGGCTAAGAAGAGTATTGGATGATATTTCATGTCGTCAAGGACCCTATCAAAATTTTCTGTGATAACTTGAGCACACACAACAAATTATAAAATTTGTAACGATTTCTTTTGCTATAATACCTTTTTTCGTTGCAATTAGTTAAACTTTGGCAACAAAAAATGGTATTTCTTGTTTATTAATGATTCTTTTAGAACAAAAACTTTTATTGTTTACAAAAATATGATTTCTCTCAGCTGTCATTTTTGTAATTTATTTGGCAATGATATTTACAATTCACAACAAAATATTTTGTTGCAACAGAATAATTTTTTAGGAATAACATGAAGACGTAGCTAATATTGTTTTTTTTTTTTGCAACAAAATATAATCGTAGGTTATACATATATTTAGGCAACGAAATTTATTGTTGATGATAATTTTAAGTAATTGGCAAGGAAATATTATCGTGTCAATATATTAAAATTTTTAAAATGAAAAATTTTGTGGCGTTTGTACCTTATTAGGCAACGAAATATAGCATCGTAAATATAGTGATAAATTAGGAACTAAATTTTTCATTGGAAAATAATTGTGAGCTTTTGTGGACAAAGTATTTCATGCTAATGTATAGTACATTTGTGCATGAAATATTTCATTACAAATTGGTGAGTGTTGTTAGTATCAAAAGTTTCATTGCAAACAATTAAACACTTTTACTGCAAAAGTTTTCGTTGCAAGTAATTTAATGCTTTTAGATACCACAAATTTCGTTGTAAATTGTTAAAATATTTAGAAGAATACTTAAAACCTTGTAACTTTTTTTTCTATATTTAAAAAGCTAATGAAATTAATTTTTACTTAATAAACTTTTAAACTAATTTAACAATGTAAAAAAATATCTATCAATTCCTCGTTTTTTTAACAGAGGATATGTATTATTTTTATTTGCGTTTTTAACTTCAAATAATAATGTTGGACTTTTAATAAATTGATAATTTAACCTAAACTTAATTATTTGTTAAATCGAGTTGTTAAATTGTACAAATTAAGGATAAATAATAAGTTCATAATAATAAAAATAATAAATTTATAATCTTATCTAAATTTAATAAGTGTAAAAATATAGCAATACATAAATAAATTATCAACATGGTCTCGCAGCAAGCAAAATTACATGCTTCACGTGACACTCGGGTTCGATTCCAAGCTAGCGCAAATTGTTCCATCCATGCTTGTTCTCTTGTGACCTGGGTAAAACTATGGTTCAAATTACGACAAGCATAAATAGAACCATTGAGGGTTCGAATCGTGCAACGAGCGAGGCAGGGTTTAACTGAGTGTTCAAATCGTGCGATGGACAAGAAAGGTGCTTAACTGAGGGTTTGAATCACGATTGATTTTTAGAATATGCTTTTCAAAATGAAAAATATTTGTAGCAAAAAAAAAAAAAATAGGCAGTAATAGTTTCATTACGAAAAACGTATTTGTGAACAAATATTTTCATTGCCAACAAATATTTTGAGGCACGAAATATTTTGTTGTTAAAAAGCATGCCTTTTGCAACGAAATGTATCATTACAAATTTCAGAAAAATGCCAACTTCATAATGCTACATATAGCAAAGAAATATTATCTTCACCAACGAAAAACATATAGTTTTTGAGACAATATTATTTGTTGCCAATCATACAAAGGTTGGCAACGAAATCAATAACCTTACCTATACACAATGTATAGATTATAAATTCTACTTTTCGTTGCAATGAACTTTTAGCAACGAGGATTTGCCTACGAAGCTGGTAACGAAAATATTTCATTGTTAATAAATTTTGCAACAAAAATTTGTACTTTTCACAACAAAAGTGTTTGTTATTAAAACTAAAATCTGTTGTAGTGACAATTCAATTGACCTCGAATCCGGTATTCCATGCAAGAATAAAGCATATAGAGATTCATCATCACTTTATTCATAAGAAAGTGCTAGCAGATGAATTAAATTGAGCTTATGAAGGTTGATTCAAATGAGCAAATCGCAGATATTTTTACAAAGGCATTACCAAAGATGAAGTTTTTGAATTGTTACGACTAAGATGGGAGTGGTATCAAAAATTAGCACAAAGGAGGAATGTTGAGTTTTGTGCTAATTAAGTTTGTGGAATTATTCTCATCAAATTAGAATATGAAAGGTTTAGGCTCTTGAACTTTCTTGGAAACATGAAAGGATTAGGCTGTTCAAATTCTCCATTGGAATATGAAAAGTTAGGTTGCTTGGTCTTCTAATTTATGAGTTTTAATAATTACTCTAAAATCATCTAAGACCCCCTATAAACAGTTAATGCTTTTATGTTCATGAATGTGAGACAACAATGTTGCATTGTGCAGTCTAAAAATCAAATATTTTGTCTCTCCAAGATTTCCCAACAATTTTCTTGTTCTTAATTGCTTGTTTGCTTAGTTTGTTTCTCTACTATTTCTATATGATTGTTTCTATTTTTCTCCACAAAGATTTAGGAAGAATATAAGAGAATATATAGGAGAATGATTTATTTTATATACGTTTTCTCTCTAACTTTATTTTACGAAAACCTAATCAATAAAATGAAATGTTAAATACTTTAAGAAAACTAAGAAAGAAGAAAAATAAATCACATTGAATTTTGAACTCTCAAATATTAATACTAACTTGATAAAACAAATACTAAATCACACCCCATATGTTTTAATCTGAAAATTATTAGTCTTTCTCAAATTCTGTTACAATAATCTCAAACTCTTATGCCCACATAGCCATTTAACTTCGCTTTTATGAAATATATTATTGGAATTTTAAAACAACTAGCAAAAAGAACATGTGTTGCATGTTATGTACATGATATCGTGAGAATTATTATATTTTTGTGAAAATATTTACAAACTACATATCATAAAATATATTTTTTCATTAAAAATGTAAGTAATAAAAATTATTTTATAGAATAAAAGTATTTAAAAAGCACATAATGAGTTAAAACTAAAACATAATAAGGTCTTATTGATAAATTTCACATTAATTTTTTGAACTCTTTGATAAAAAAAACGATATTTAAGAATTAAGCTAATAGAAACTGAATGCATAGGCTAATTAAATAAGTTTAGGTGAGCTCATGGGCATATTAGTCCTTCTCTTGCTTGATCTTGATTGTTGGACAAGCTTTTTATCTGCTTATTTTCATGGATTTTATCGTAAGTTTCTTTTTAAAGTTTCTTACGCCCTATTCGCCTTTTGTTATTTCCATCATCTTCTAGACAAATTGCTCTTTTTTTGGAACTTGAATCTTGAGATGAGATGCACACTTTTTTTTTTCCTTACATTTTTCTTGGAATTGGAATTAACTATTGTAATTAATGTCGTCTTTTTGATTTCACCTTTACTATGGGATGTATTTTTTCAATTGCTTCAACTGCAATATTCAATTTTAATTTTCACCTATTATTTAGCTCTTCTTATTGGAAAATTCTAGTCCGAACCTGGTTCGGCCAAGCCATCCAATATCATCAAGCTATGTGGAAATTCAATTTCTTAAAAAAAAAATGGCCAAATTAATTTAACAACCAAACCATGATTAATCTAATTTTGGAAAAAAGAGAAGAAAAAGATCACGCTATAATTAATGTCCAAATTAAGTCGAACTTTAAAATAGACGTGCTAAATTATTAAGATGAGAAAAGATAATTCAATAAGAACAGAAAATATGACCATTTGGCAAAAGAAAATTAAATTGTATTAGTAATTTAATTGTTGATAACTAATCGACTTCAAAACAATAAGTTGCATAATTGTTGATTGATTCTCTAATTTCTATAGCAGAGCCCTGATGTATCATCAAATGGAGTGTTTCTAATATTATTCTGATTATGATAGTAATGCCATTCATTTTTATACCATCCCGTCAGAGCCATTGAGTGCAATGGATTAATATCTGAAAATTATCAAAAAGAAAGGTTCAAAGTATATTGCTGTCAAATTCTAAGAGAATTCACAAACTCCTAAATCTATACTATTATATATTTGAGAAAGGTGTTTGACTTAAATTCATGCAATTTTGACCAAATTCTAATTTTCTAGAATTTTGATTTTTTTTTAAAACAAAAAATATATGTTCAAAATACAAGATTCTCAAAAAGCACACAATCATTTATAAATTGAGCAAATTGAGCAAATTTAATATAGGTGCATAATTGAGCAAATTTAATATAGGTGCATAATTGAGCAAATTTATAAATTGAGCAAATTTAAATGAGCTCAATTTGCTCAATCAAATTTAATATAGGTGCATAATTGAGCAAATTTAAATTGAGCAAATTGAACAAATTTAAATGAGCTCAATTTGCTCAATTTGCATAATTTCTTATTCTTATCGGCAATTTAATACATATAGGTGCATAATTCTTGAGCAAAAAGGGCGCATTTATAAATTGAGCAAATTGAGTAAATTTAATATAGGTGCATAATTGAGCAAATTTAAATTGAGCAAATTTATAAATTGAGCAAATTGAGCAAATTGAGTAAATTGAGTAAATTTAAATGAGCTCAATTTGCTCAATTTGCATAATTTCTTATTCTTATCGGCAATTTAATACATATAGGTGCATAAATAGGCACATCTTCAAATATAATTAAAAAGAACTTGAATAGGTTCAAGCCATTTTTACGTTTCTTATTTTTGTAATTGTGCATGTTGGTGTCTTTTGAGGTAAGTTTCCAAACTATTTTTACGTTTTCTATTTTTTTTTCCCTTTTTATGTTTTCTATTTTTTTCGATTTTTTATTTTTTGCAGTTGTGTTTGTTGATCCCTTTTGAGGCAAATATGTTGTGGCGATAATGTGACAAATTGTACAAAAAGCTTTTCAAAATATTTCTGATTGCATATCATCGACTTATCTTTCAAAGTTGAAGCAACTTGAGAATTTGTAAGTTAAAAATCAGCGTGATCGTCTTCCTATTTCCCTATTATTTATTTGCTACTACCTATTGATTTATTGTATATTCAAGTTTGTTTACTAATATCGTAGTTATCACCCTCGACAGGATTTTAAAAAATAATCAGTTAATTGGTCCAATTCCCTCGACGCTCTCTCAGATTCCAAACTTGAAAATTCTGTGAGTATCATTGTTATTATTTTTCATGCATTTTGTTTCAGTTTTGATTATGAGCTATTTTGTGATGAAGTACTTTTAAAATTGATTGCTCTAGGGACTTGGCTCAGAACAAGCTGAGTGGAGAAATACCAAGACTATTGAATTGGTACACCGTACACATATATGTATTAAAATAATATATACTGTTCATAATTCTTCTATTAAAAATTTGCTTTTATTTTGTTGTGATTTTTTATGAATAGTGATGGGTGTACTTTACTTTGAATCTTTTTAGGGTTAATATCGATGATAGTCTTTTAAATATGAATATTATAATTACTTTGATCATTAGAAATTTAAATCGCTACAATTGATCATCTATGTTATGAATAAGGAACACTTTAGTTATTTTGATGAATCTTTAGGTTAAATTTTGCTGAAAAATATTTACTTAAGTGATTTTATTTATTAAATATAACTTAAATTTGTGGCAAAATTTCACTGTTATAAAATTTTCATTAATTAAATGGGTTCTTTTTTGTAGTTCTAAGTACTGCAACGATACAAAAGACTAATGAATTTTGTCATGGGGATCAATTAAGTAAATATTATTGCCTGGTCTATGAGAACTATACGGTGCATTTTCATGTGTGGATGATTGACGTCGTCTCAAGTAGTAGAAATATACGTTGGACACTTTCATATTTCAGAACTTGAAAATCCCCCCACCCCTTCTTTTTCGGACTTAATTTCTACGATATATTTTTTTTCTGTTTGAAAATATTTCCTTTATTTCTACGATATATTTTTTTCTGTTTGAAAATATTTCCTCCTCGACAGGATTTTAAAAAATAATCAGTTAATTGGTCCAATTCCCTCGACACTCTCTCAGATTCCTAACTTGAAAATTCTGTGAGTATCATTGTTATTATTTTTCATGTATTTTGTTTCAGTTTTGATTATGAGCTATTTTGTGATGAAGTACTTTTAAAATTGATTGCTCTAGGGACTTGGCTCAGAACAAGCTGAGTGGAGAAATAGTATACATATATGTATTAAAATAATATGTACTGTTCATAATTCTTCTATTAAAATATATGGCTCAAAACAAGCTGAGTGGAGAAATTCATTGCTCTACACCGTACACATATATGTATTAAATTGCCGACAAGAATAAGAAATTTAGAAACTACGTATACTGTTCATAATTCTTCTATCAATTAGAGAAAATCACAATGAAAAAGATAGCCATGAAAATGACCTAAGCTTTGTGAAAAATATCATTAGTTCGAGCTCCCCAAAAAATATTATTCAAAAATTTGCTTTTATTTTGTTGTAATTTTTTATGAATAGTGATGGGTTTACTTTACTTTAAATCTTTTTAGGATTAATCTCGATGATAGTCTTTTAAATTTGAATATTATAATTACTTTGATCATTAGAAATTTAAATCGCTACAATTGATCATCTATGTTATGAATAAGTAACATTTTAGTTATTTTGATGAATCTTTAGGTTAAATTTTGCTGAAAAATATTTACTTAAGTGATTTTAGTGAATCTTCGCTAAAAATTCCAATAGAAGCACTAAAATGTTACACATTTATAATATAAAGGATCAAATTGTAATGATTTAAACTCCAATGACTAAAGTAATTATAACGTTAAACTTTAGGGACCGTTAGCAACGTTAAGTTATCTTTTTATCATATCAAATGTTTCATTTTTTATTTAATTTCACAAATGCACATCATTTATTATTGACAAATATATATTTGAACGAGTAGTTAAAAGATATTATTGCTTACGTGGCATGCATGTAACCCTGAATCCAGAACTTTAATTGATTTTGTGTATTTCATTGTAAATAACACACAAAAGTAAAATATCCTCAAATTTTATGCTTATTAATATGTGCATTATTGATTTTAATATTTTTCAATGATCATTTGTTATTATTTTATTATAAGGAAAACTTTATTAATATGTCATGAAATTATATTATTCAAACTTAGTTCTTTTGTTTAAAAACTTAGCATTTAAATTAAAATTAACATTTGCAACCTCAAAAACCATTTAAAATTTAGAAGCTTATAAAACCTCCAAATAAGTTTAACCAAACATCCTCTAAATCACATTATACCCTCTAAATCATAAAATTATATTTTCAAAAAGGAACTATTACTTATGAATTTGCCTATTATACATATCATTTGTTTTAAACATCGGTATGTTCAATATTTTTAATGAATTATTTAACAAATTATTTGATATTTGTTATTAGATAATTATAGTTTTTTTTTTTGTTTTTTTTTTTGCGTTTACAAATTCATCTTAAGAAGATATGGTGTTTCCATCAACTGATTCGTAAGATTTATATTAGTTTTAGTCTTTGTTATGCATCAAAATTTTGGACGTTAGATTATTTGATATTGAACTTGCAAATTACTCAATTTTTCTAAATTTTTATTAATATAGTGAAGAGAATTTTTGTTATTTTAGTAAAACAAAGCCTCATTTTTCATTTTCATATCAAGAGTGTTTTATGCAGTTTGATCAAAAGAATTACTACTGTATTCATATAATTTAAAAGATATATTATGCATAGAATTCGTTGCAATATGAATTATCAATACGATATTTAATTTAAATTTTTAATTGATATCACTCATTCCGTGCATAGCACGGGTTACATACTAGTTAAGATAAATATGTCAAAGGTTTGGAATGCAGAGAAAATTACAACCAATTCATTGTCCTATTCACTTTTCAACCAACTAAAATCTAGTTTGCTTGTCAGCAGCATTAACATATAAAAAAGATTGGATCCTGTTTTGAAGTTTGGCTTAATTAAGACACTGATTTACAGCGTGATCTTTTTCTTCTCTTTTTCCAAAATAAGATTAGACGCTTAATCATGGTTTGATTGTGTGATTAAATTTGGCCATTTTTTTTAAGAAATTGAATTTCCATATGGCTTGATACTATTAGATGGCTTGGCCGAACCGGGTTCGGGCTAGAATTTCCCCTTCTTATTAATTGAGAGCAAATAGGAAATGAAATCCATTCAATTCTTATAGGCTTAATCCTCTGTAATATTTAGATGCATGCTCTCCCTGTATAATTAAAATATTAATAATTTAAATAACCAAGACATCCAAAAAAATTAACAAAATATAAATAAAAATTTTTACTTTTAAATAAAAATGATTTCACAAATGTTTATTACAGTGTTTTTAAACCCCAATCGGACCGGCCAGTTCAACTAGTGACCAGTAATTATTCTGGTCCGGTTGATACTAGGGAACCACCGTCTTGTCGAAGAACTCCAAACCGGTGAAAACCGGTTAAATCAGTACTGGTTCAACCAACGAACTACCGGTTCAACTCTTTAAACTCTCTTCTTTCTCTGTATAAAATCTAAAATGAGAGACACTACAGGAAAAAACACTTTTTCCGCCAGAGTTCTTTTTTTTTAAATTAATACAATAATAACTATAAAAAAAAAACCCATAAATGAACAAATTTAAAATTAACTTAGTGGCAAAGCATTACACTTTTGAGGAAAACATCCTAGGTTCAAACCCCAGCAAATACAAAATTACTTTTTAAAAAAAAATTCGGGGGAATTCTCCCCTGGAATTCTGAAGTTCCGAAAAATCTAGCGGAAATTTGGCCGAAAATTCCCCCAATCATTTAAAAAGAAATTATGTTACCAAGTTGTTAAATACCCTAATAGTAAAACAATTATCTTCTAAGCTGAAGGTTTAAGGTTCAAATTTCAAGGAATGCAAAAAAGGAATTATTTTTTAAAAATTTCAATTTAAAATATATTTTAGAAAAATCCGCATATGACAATTCAATTTTAAATATATTCAAAAAAAATTGAAACCGAACCGCCGTCACCACTAATTATAGGTTAATGAGTAAGTGTATATTTCAGTTCAATTCAAATAATAATTTGCATGAGTAAGTGGTCAATTTTGCCCTCATGTGTGACCAAATATTCTTTTAGATGTTGTCGGAATCGGAGTCAAAGGATGTCAATGATCAATTCAATAAGGTTAGATGGTGTTTTCACATAATCGCAAAAAAAAATGGGGTAAAGTGTAATTGACCCCAAATTTTAGGTGTTTGTCCTTAATATACCTTATATATATATATATATATATATATATATACATCATGCTAATCGAGTGTGCTCAATCGCTATTTTTTGTTTTTTTTTGATACAATCAATCTGGAATACCCTATAGATGTCGATCAAAACGCCACACATACACACACACCCAAAGGGAAAGGGGAGAAAAAAAGAGGGTTCAATCCCGGGACCTCAATGATACCAGGTTCAAACCCTCATCACTAGGCTACAACCCCAGTGCCCAATTGCTAGTATTAGTTAACTAGCAAACAAGACACATATGATCAACTCTTTATTTTAATTAATAAGGTTGGCACACTCAATGCACTACTAGAAAATAGTAAAATAGTCACAGATTTTATCCGCGTCATACCGATTGCAAAATTGTAACAAAAAAAATTAGCTACGGAAAGTGAAATAAACTTATTATATGCTTAGGTTTTGTCTAGTAAAATTACAAATATTAATTAACATTTATAACTAAATATATGGATAAGTGAAAAGAATAATAATTTTCAACAAAATAAATGTATATTGGAGAAGATAAATAAATATAGAAAATAAGAAAAAGGTTGATAGAAAAAAAAAGGAGGAAAGTTAAAAACAAAAAGACTTGATAGAGGTGAGAGAAATTTTAGAACAGAAAGTAGAAGGTAAGAGAAGAAATAAACAAGAACGTGAAGATATTCGAGGGGAAATAATGGAGGATAGAAGAGGGAAAATTTAAAGAGAAATTTGACTAATCAAACAAATGTGGCTATTGTTCGATTATGGTACTTTATATAACAGTAGATCAGTTGATTTCAATTCAAATGGGCTTCAATGAGTATTGACGTTCAAAGCCAAATGATTTAAAATTAAGCCTTTACATATTCGGTTTGAAGTTTAATTTTCTTTTATTCATTAAAATTAAATTAGGGATAAGGTCATTTTGCTCTTCGAACTATATCCATTTTTATAATTTTGTCATTAAATGATTTTGATCACATTTTTTTCATGCAAACTAATCATAAATATGACGATTAATAGTTACTTCAAGTAAATAATTAAGGAAAACAACATAAAATTGTGGGCCAAACGAATATCCCCCTGTCCCACATCAATAGATACTGTCTGTAGTTTCATTGAACCTTAGTACGTGGGATTTGAACTTTAGCAATGGTGATGCAAAATGGACCAATATAGAGGGGCAAGATTTTCAATTCAAAAAGCCTTTACACCTCAACATGAAGTTTGATTTTAGATAAGGAGAAAAAGAAATTAGATCCAAAAAGACCCCATTAATTCCTTACTTATATATATGTGTGTGTGTGTGTGTGTGTGTGTGTGTGTGTGATGAGATAAGCACTTAGAATGCTGAGTTATTTCACATTTGTGACCTGCATGTGAGGAGAGGACTTTTTGCACTTTCCCTTTGCCTATCATGCTAAGCAATACTTTTTAAGTCTCATATATGTTTTCGTTTTTTCCAAATCTTTTATGTTGAAAGGCAACTCACATGCATCTCAACTAACTTATCATTCTACGTGGGACAAACGCGTATCACAAATGATTATTAATAATCAAAATTTAATTTCATAATTGATAGTATTTCTTGATTTGGCATGTGTGATTCTTGTTCATTGGAAGTTTGGAACTGATATGTATATATATATATATATATGAACGAGTAGAATAATTGTTTACTTTGTTCTTAAAAGCTTCTTGTAGAGAGATATCAATAAAAATGTTTGTGTCTTAGGATTGAATGAATATCTCAACGTTCGTCATGTTGCACCTCACACTTTAGAGCCCGTTAAGCATGAGAGTTGCCTTCAAATTCATTGAGTGTACTTTGAAATCAGACTATAAACAACTCATTTGGAAAAAATATATATATTCAATAGAATGCACTTGAGTTTTTTTAACCAAAATTTATCAGGTGATCAATCTTTCAAAACTGATCGGTCAGGGGAATGCAGTCTCGCACATTGTATGTTGATTAGCCCATGTAAATGTATATTATCTATCCATCAAGTCAAAGAAAGCAGGGTGTGATCCCATAGCCTAACTATAGAAAGTTGTAACACCGCATATGCATACAGTCAGACTTAACAAACAGAATTGCAAAACATGGCCTGTCTATAAAAGGAGGGTGTGATCCCACGCCTATTGTCAATAGAAAATTAAAGAATGATCAAAAAGATATATGTCTATCTCATAATTACTTTTCATTAAAAAAAGAAAAGAAAAGAAGGCAGAAATATACCAACTTTCTGATTCAATTTTGCTCAAAAAGATTGTTTAAAAGCCATGGCATTAGCTTTATGTTCAGATGACACAAAGCTGACTCGTGGAACTGAAACTTTAAGCCCAAACAACCATTTATTTTTCCTTATATTAATAGAGTAAGCCTGAGCAAGGTTAGAACAGAGCAAGTTCCTTGATTTTTGGTTAAACATTCCGAAGCAAACATGGAGCTAAACCACAACAAATCAAGAATTATCAATGTGAAAAAGGAAAATATAATTGGGATTTCAATTATCAGCTCGGCAGAATATGCATTAATGTCCTCTAAGAGTTTACCTGATCCTGCTAATCAATATCAACTTGCACCTTCTCCTTCCGAACGTTACACCAAGATCAGAAACAGTAAGCCTTTTTCACTTGCCTTGATTAGCCCTCTTGATTAGCCCTATTGTTAAAGTCTGAATCACTCCTGATTAATGTTATTTTGGTGGAATTAATGCAGGTCGAGCAAATTCAGTGATTACGAAGATGATCAAACTCGGAGAAAGCATGGATAATTTTACTCGAGGAATCCGAGAGCACGGTAAATATTCATTCACAAAAACTTGGAGGAGGTAAAAAAAAGTGTTAGATAATAGTGTCAACTTTTTTTATTTATTAATAATAATATTTATGAATTGTGCAGTGAGATTAGGACCAAAGTTAAGCGAAACGGTAAAAGGAAAGTTAAGGCTGGCGGCAAGAATACTTCAAGCTGGTGGAGTGGAGAAAATTTTCAAGCAGAAATTCAAGAGTGTAGATGATGAGAAACTTTTAAGTCCTTCTCAGTGCTATTTGTCAACAACAGTTGGTCCTATAGCCGGACTGCTCTTTATTTCCAACAGTAGAGTTGCGTTTTGTAGTGAGAGATCAATAAAAATCACCTCTCCAACTGGAAAGTTGTCAAAATTACATTATAAGGTGATGATCCCACTAAGAAAGATCAAGAGAGCCATTGAAAGCGAGAATGTGAAAAAACCAACACAAAAGTACGTGCAGCTAGTGACACAGGACAATATTGAATTCTGGTTCATGGGATTTTTAAATCACCAAAGAACTCTTATGTATCTCCAGCAGTCAATTCACCAAGCTAGATACTGAGCTATACTATCACAAATTTGTACAAATTTGTAAAAAATCTCGTGCTCGTTTCATTATAATAACAAGTTCATGTTAGCAATACTATGAATAGAGGGGTGTTGAGCATGTGTTTGAACTAAAAAATTCCCTAATTGGTATAACAGTAAGAAGTATGTTTTGTTAGGAAAGTGTTGGTTCTTGTATTCAACTATAATAAAATTGAAATTAAAAATTAAAAGAGAATTAACATATTATTATCCTCATTAATATAATATAAACAAATAAACTAAAACAATTATTTATATAGTCTATATATAAAAATAGTTTCAGAGATGAAATTGCTCTTTATGGTCAATCTTTAGAAAAAGTATGCACTAAAATTACAAGTTTTAAGTCATGATATAAAATTAAAAACTATCAAATACAAATGGTTAATATGAATAGCCCACAATATGGTAATTTTGAAGACAAATTTTTATTCAATTTGAATTCACCAAACAGCTCTATCATCTAATTTAAAGATATCCCCTCATTAGATGGGTAATTAACATTCAAAAATCCAATGGTTAATAAAAACTTTCTAATAGTTTTACATTTTGCCATGTTAGATGGACGGTACAAATTTAAGTATCAAACCATTAGTAAAGAATTTTTAAAATCCCAAAGTAGTTTTCAAGTGTATCATATTAGATATATAGAAGAGCATGCTAAAACTTCCTGATTTATCTATTTTATTTTAAATTTATCTAATTTATTCTCCACAATGGAGAGTACTTTATATTTATAATTGTACTCTTTTACATTTTCTATAAAATGTCTTAACATTTTTTATTATTTTCCTTCAGGATACAATTTGACATTTTCTTTGAAATAGACTCTAGAGGACCACTTTAGCTTCTTCTTTTTTCTTTATGGTTATAGTAATCAAGAATTTAATATGTTAATTATCTTATAATTACCAATGACATTATACTTGAATGCAAAAATGCTTTAGTTTTAGTTTAGTTGATAATTTCTTAATTAGACCATATATTTGAAACTTATTTGAATTTTCAGAAATACAAAACCAACATATGTGTTCTAATTCTCTTCATAAAATAAAGATTAAGAAAAATTAACAAACACTGTAAAAGGTTAATAAGGATGCTTAAAGTGTACATTTATGTGCATAGTTTTGATTATTTAATAAAATTTAGCATATATTTTTTTAGTGCAGAATGCATACTTATAATTATCATTCAAATTTAACGTTATTTAATTGAAGTTCACATACATGACAAGAAAAAGAGAATAAGTTGGTGACAGTATAAAAAAAACAATATGAAAGTTATTATTAATTAATTATATATACATTTAGTGACACAAAATTGTATCGATTTTCCCAATATCAATTATGACCACTTATGTACAAATAGTGACACCATTGATAATTAGTGACACCTCTAGGGTGACAATTTAGTGATAAGAAAAATCTTGTCACAAATTTATAGTGGCAAGAAGTTGTTACTAAATTGTTTTTGTAAATATGTCACTAATTGTATATAGTGATAACATAAAGTATTAAATTTTGTCACATTTAAGTCGTTTACTGATAAAATAAATATTATTGTCAGCAAATAGATTTAATTAGTGACAAAGAAAGAGATATGTCACTTAATACATACAATTGGTGACAATTTTCACTCGTCACTTTAATATTTTGTCATTAATACTACTTTCTCTTGTAGTGATTATATATCTCGCATAAGAACTTAGTCATTTGATGTATGAATTTAATTATAGAAAGAAGAAAATATTATATAAAAGAATTTTGAATTATAGCAGATGTAAATATATAGCTTCCAAAACTATGAATAGTTTTTTCTCCCTTTTCTTTTTATAAAACTCAAAGATAAAATTGTTGCTACAACAACTATTTCAAATCTAATATTGTTAGGGGTGATCACAGTTTGGTTTCGATTTTTTTTGGCATTGTTTAAAATTGAATTGCCATATGCATTTTTTTTGAAAATATATTTCAAATTACGATTTTTAAAAGTAAAATCAAAAGTGCAATTTAAAGTGGTTTGGTGCGGTTTTGGAGTTCTAAACAATAAAAATAACTAGACTAAAGTAAGAGAAAAATACCTTCTTCTAATATTGATACGGTTTCTTTTTGGATCGACCATGTGGCGAAGCTTGGGAGCTTCGATTGATTTGCTGGCGGCCCGCCTATGGAAGGGAGAAGCAAACTTTGACACTAGCCAGTTTTGCCCTAGCGAAAGCTCTCCAACGCTCAAGTTAGTAAGGTAAACTTCAAGTGCTATAAGGTAGGATGGAAAGGATGATGAACAGTGTTTTTCAATTTGAGCTTAAGTTATGTGATACCTTTTTTGGGAGGCTGGGAGCCTATTTATATTAGAGAGGCCTTGATTTGACGTGGTTGATGGAAGTTGATCCTTTGACTGGAATATGAAATACATATGGACATGCTTTTTGTCCTTTTTGAGACTCCTTATTACGGCTAGGCTTCACCTTCATTAATGAGACTTGATTTGGCATTTAATGCATATCCCAAATATTTAATGGTTAGCATTGCTTTTAAGATGGAGCACTAATGGCACCTGGGAATAAAACGACACCCACCATACCTTATGAATACATGTTTGGGGCAATGACTGCCCACATCTGACATTGTTGTTGAGGACCCTCTTTGGACGCACCATTGGTTGAGTGCACTAAGGGGTCTTGAAACAGTTGCCCTCGAATGGAGTCTTCATCTCTTGACGCTACTCCATCTCTTAAGACTTTCGAGGTCATTCACCATATTTGGGCCATTAACCAACAGGCTAAACCCTTCGAGGATCTCCTTAGACCCTCCTTCAAGGGTTTTTACCTAGGACTTGCAAGGTGGCTCTGGGGCAAGTATCCCTCTCGTGAGTTTTAGCTCACTTCAAGGCCCCCTTTTCATTGCGAAAATGCTTTCAAGGGCATTTTCGATGTTCAAGGACTTTTCGCTCTCACACTTGGAGATTTTCTCCTTTGAATATTGATGACATGTTCACAAAAGGGGATGCATGCCACATCAACTATTAGTATAATATGTAAATTATTATTAAAATATCAATGCATGACAATAATTTTTTTGAAATAAAAAGTATCAAGACTAAATTTAAGGAAACCATAAAACTTATAGATGTAATCCAACTTTGCAGTTTGCATACTTAAATCAAGATCAAAAAATAATATTGTTTAACTACACAATATTTTAAGATTTTTAACATAATACAACATACTAAATGCTTAGTCCATACATAATTTGATATTGAATAGTTAGATGCATTTCAAATATTTAATGAATAAATCAATAATTAATGACACGTTTTAAAAAATTCACCCCTAATATTTGTTGATAAATTAATCTAATTGACTTCAATTTTCGCCTCTCATAAAAAAGATGCTTTAAAGTATAGCAGTCAAGATTTTAATTTGCGATGTTTATTATTTTGGTCTTTCCGAAGACGTCGGTCTTTGTCTCCATTTCTAATAGGATGTAGGTAAAATAATTTGTTTGTTTCATATTTTACTATAAAATTAAGGGCAAAATACACTTAACTTCCTTAAATTATATTAATATAACACTTTACTCCCTTATATTATAATAAGTTTCACTTAATTTCACCATCTTAGTTTGTACACAAATAGGGAATTAATTATTACTTATAAAATATCTATTATAATCTTTCGCTTTTTTAATCTTTGAACAATAAAATACTCATTAGTGTGAGAGAGATAAATTGCACGACCACAGCTATTTTTTTTCGTCTTTATTATAGTACTATCATAATGCCAATGCAAATGTGTATAATAAATTTTGAATTTTTTGTTGGGATTTTATTTTATTTTATTTTATTTATGAATACTTTCTTGGGTGTTAGTTAATACTTATTTTATTCTAATAAATATCAAATTTGATTTTTTTAGATCTTAAAAAAAATATTATGATTATTATTATTGTTGTTGTTGTTGGTGGTGGTGGTGGTGGTGGTGGTGGTGTTATTATAATATTTATTGAATAGTTCATACTTTCTTTTATTTCTTTCAAATTCCTAAAGTTTATCATGCAAAATTATATATAGTGGCTGCAATTTTATACAATGCATTGAGCTACAAAATTTTTAAAAGAGTTGGAAATTGGGCAATAGTTCAGCTTAGTTTTTGGATCAAAAATTGAAATTAGAAACAATTGAAAATTTGCATTTGTGATCTTCAGGATATAATAATAAACTTGTGAGGTTGAGAATACAATTGATTTTGACACTTCCACTGCCAAAATAAATCAGCGACATAATATCCAAAGATTTAAAGTTTTGCTTGACATCAATAATTGAAACGGTTTTTTGTATTTTATACTTGTTTAAGCAATCTTGGAGTTTAAAAGATTAAAAGGCTATAATATATATTTTGCAAGTAATAGTTAATGCCCTATTTGTGTATGAATAAAGATGGAAGGATTAAGTGAAGTTTATTACACTACAAGAAAATAAAGTGTTACATAAATATAATTTAAAGGGGATAAGTGTATTTTGCCCTAAAATTAATGGATCAAACGTTTTTTAGACTTTTAATCTTTCTAATTGATTAGACATTTTTCCCTCCAAGGAATTCCAATATTGTCAGTTAAGAGAACTTAAAAAACATTTAACTTGAAGTTTTATACTTTTTTCCAAGTATGGACAATTTATATTTTTCACTATTTCAATGAAATATTTGTTAAACACTTGGAAATATTCCGGGGTCAGAATAGTGAGAAAAAAAAAAAAAAAAGTCTGTCAACAAATAAATAATAAAAATTGGATACCAAACTGCACCTTCACAATATTTGAGTATCAAAATACAAAATTCCCTAAATATTGAGTTGTTTAATGTGTCTTAAATTAAACCTCGGCAATGGGCTATATCAACCTGTCCCACATGGATACATATATGATATAGGGATAATTACGCTAGGGTACCCTGAGGTTTGCTTAAATTACAAAATAAACCCTCTTGTTTGGAAAATTACCTAACAAACTTGGAATTTGCAAATGTTTTACAATGTCAATCTTCTATCTACAAACGTTAGGATTGTAACGGAAACTGTCAAATTTTTGTTTCGTTCTTCTTATTTTACCTTTTTGGTCAAAGTTTGAACATATTTGACTAATTTTTTTGGACTAAAATGCTTTTTGGGTCAAATCTGATTTTGCTGTAACTCTTATTACTATCAAATATTTCTACATGAATCAGACCCAAAGGGCATTTTAGTCCTAAAAAATTAGTCAAATATGTTCAAACTTTGACCAAAAGGGTAAAATAGGAAGAACGAAACAAAAATTTGACAGTTTCCGTTACAAACTCTAACGTTTGTAGACAGAAGATTAACATTGTAAAACATTTGCAAATTCTAAATTTATTAGGTAATTTTCCAAACAAGAGGGTTATTTTGTAATTTAAGCAAACCTCAAAGTACCCCAACGTAATTATCCCTATAATATATATTGTCTGCAGTTCAATTGAACCTTAATATGTGGGAACTGAACTTTAGCAGTGGTGATGCAAAGTGGACCAATCTAGAGGGGCAAGATTTTCAATACAAAAAGCCTTTACACCTCAACATGAAGCTTGATTTTAGATAAGGAGAAAAAAGAAATTAGATACTAAAAGACCCTATTAATTTATTGCTTATATATATATATAAGCAATAAATTAATCAAAGCTAGGCTTATATATATATATATGGTGATGCAAAATGGACCAATCTAGAGGGGCAAGATTTTCAATACAAAAAGCCTTTACACCTCAACATGAAGCTTGATTTTAGATAAGGAGAAAAAAGAAATTAGATACTAAAAGACCCCATTAATTTATTGCTTATATATATATAAGCAATAAATTAATCAAAGCTAGGCTTATATATATATATATATATATATATATATATATATATATAATCAGATAAGCCTAGCTTTAGAATACTATGTTCTTTCACGTTTGTGACTTGCATGTGAAAAGAAGGCTTTTCCTTTGCCTATCATGCTAAGCAATACTTTTTTAGTCTCATATATGTATTGCAGTCAAGTGATGTTGGAAGCAACTCACATGCATCTCAACTTATCCGATCTTTCTACGTGGGTAAAACTCGTGTCACAGATTATTCATAACAATCAAATTTAATTTCCATTTTTAATAGCATTTCTTGATTTGTCATGTGCGACTCTTGTTCAATAACACTGATATTCTATTTACATATCTAAAGGGTAGAATAATAATTTTTTTCTTAAAAGTTCCTTGTAAAGAGATAAGTAAAAATCTCTTCGTCGTATGATTGAATAATATTTCAAAGTTTATTGCGTCACATTCCGAAACTAGTTCAACGAGAGAGACGTCTCCAAACTCACTGATCACACTCTAAAATTGAGCTTTGAACAACTCGTTCAAAAAATATATCCATTAAATGCATTTGAGTTCTTTAATCAAAATTTATTAGGCGTTCCACCTGTTAGTATTCATCCGATGTTGAATAGGGTGTCGCACATTGTTAGTTGATTGAGCCACGTAAATATATATTCTCTACCTATAAAGTGAAAAGGAAATAGGGCTGGTCTTGAGGTCGTCAAAATAATTCATTTTACCCCATCCAAGATTAAGTAAATAAAAAAATAAATAAAATAAAATAAAACTAAAACAAAGAAACATTGAACATGTGACAACGTAAGGCCATTTCTCAGCCTCAAAGTTGTTGGTTACATCACAGATCAGAATTGCCAGCTCGAGAAAGTACTAAAGCTACATATACATACAGTCAGATTCACCAAACAGAACTCCAAAACATGGCCTGTCCCAAAAAAGGGGTGTGATCCCAAAAGCTTTGTCCATAGAAAAATCAACCATAAGAACAGAAAAAAAAATTTGATGACATAAAGCTGACTCATGCAACTGAAAAATTGAATCCCAACCAACCACTTTCTTTTTCCTTGTATAAATAGAGTTGAGCCTCAGGAAGGTTGAAACAGAGCAAGTTCTTGGTTTCAGAGTTGGTAAGACATTTTGAAGCAAATATGGAGCTAAAACACAGCAAATCAAGAACTATTAATGTGCAAAAGGAACATGCAATTGGGATTCCAATTATGTGCTCAACAGAATATGCATGTTTACCCGATCCTGCTCATCGCTATCAACTTGTGCCTTCTCCTTCTAATCATTATTCCAAGATCAGAAACAGTAAGTAAGCCTTTGACCAAGAACACACATTTGGAGTGTTGAAAGTTTTGAGTCTTTACTAATTAATGTGATTTCTGGTGGTCATGCAGGTAGAGTAGATTCGGCGATTAGTAAGATGATCAAACTCGGAGAAAGCATGGATAATTTTGCGCAAGGAATCCGAGAGCACGGTAACTACTTTCACAAAAAAACTTCAAGAAGTCACACAAATAGGTTAGATAACAGTGTCAACATTTTTGATTTAGTATTAATAATAATGTTTATGAATTTTGCAGTGAGATTAGGACCTAAATTGAGCGAAACGGTGAAAGGAAAATTGAGGCTGGGGGCGAGAATCCTTCGGGTTGGTGGAGTCGAGAAAATTTTCCAGCAGAAATTCAACATTACAGACGATGAGAAACTTCTAAATGCTTCCCAATGCTATTTATCAACAACAGCCGAGCTGATAGCCGGGCTGCTCTTCGTTTCCAACAACAGAGTTGCCTTCTGCAGTGAAAGATCAATAAAACTAACTTCTCCAACTGGAAAGCTGATAAAACTACATTACAAGGTGATGATCCCCCTCAGAAAAATCAAGAGAGCCATTGAAAGCGAGGATGTTAAAAAACCAACACAGAAGTATATTCAGATTGTGACAGAGGACAATTTTGAATTCTGGTTCATGGGATTTCTGAATCACCAAAGAACTTTTAAGTATATCCAACAGGCAATCCATCAAGCTAGATATTGAGACTTTAATATCTTCTCGATATGCATATATATATATATATATAAATATAGATTTTAATGGAAGAAGCTAGCTACTCTCACAAATCTGTACAAATTTGTGAAAAATCTCTCACGCCCGTTTCATTGTAATAACGAGTTTGCAGCATGGTGAAAGAACAAATGTTCAGTTAAATTTTTTTTTTGGGGGGGTCCTCTTCAGAGAAAACACAGGTCCATTTTTAAATTTGCCCACTCAACTAAAAATTATGAGCATTTTTTTCCAGGTGCGCCACCCCAGAGATAAATGGTTTGAGAAAACAAAGCCCTTTGTATGTGGATTAACAAATTAATATTAGTGCTCGAATATTTACAGAACATGAATGATTACATGATGGCTTGAACAGATGTAGGAATGGAATGGCATCCGGTTTTAAAAATATATATGTTTAAACTAAGAAACTCTCTTCATTTAAATGAATATACGTTTTATAACCAAAATGTTGGTTTTTACATTAAGATATAATAAAGTAATAAGTAAAAGAGAACTAAATATTAATTTCTTAATTAATATAGTATAAACAAATAAAATCATAACTATTTTTTAGTGTCTTATCTATAATTATCCGAACTTGTATTGAAAATAGAAGACGATACTAAAACAAAATAGACAAATAAAGAAGTTTCCAAAAAAACTCTTTAGCCGTAGAATTGTTTTAATATCCACCATCTCTTTGAAGAGGTAAAATCGGACAGGATCTCCTACCCCAAAACGATGTCCCCTCTCATACCACATACTCTAAATTCACGACACGTGTAAAATCTAATTAACATAACTAAATAATCTGCCGTTAAGTAAATCTTAAAGATTTACACATGTCGTGAATTTAGAATATGGGGTATAAAATGGGATATCGTTTTGAGGTAGAGGATCCCGTCGGAGGTAAAATGTGTAAAAAGATGGCAAGTGAAAATTATTTTCAAAGATGCATTAATTTATATAGACGCAAAATTTTTAAATTATAATGCTTTGAAAACTACGTCACATACAGTACATGTGCTCTTTTCTAATGCTGTACATATGAGATGATGCAGTAATAATACAAACAACACGTGCTCTTTTCTAATATTATACATATGAAATGCTGCAACAATATTCTCACCCTGCATAAGTAGGTTTCCGACAGAGGCAAAGCATAGTTGAAATTTTTACTACTTTAATGTTATTAGGAGCGAACAAGAGTAGCTTTACAATTTCGAGCATGACTCTCCTTAAAACTTGGTCACCCCATCTAGTGAAAATACCTATAAACTCAAACAAAACCAGGATGCTTTCCAAATACTAAAAAGCTGCAACCAGCACCACAAATTGCCTATACAAATGGATGCAGTTTATCCTATGCCTTATTTAAAATTTGACAAGGAAAAAATTGACAACTAATGCAGTTTTTCAAGAACATCCAATAAAATTATTGCCACTCAAGTAGATAAATTATCCCAGAAGGCCAATGATTACAATTGTAAACCAAGATCACCTATGTGCAGGTGTATGAGGCACTGGGTAGGTCATAGGGCCCATGTTCAATGGGGCTCCAGGAACCACCGGTCCAGGAATTGGAGCTCCAACACCGTATGCCAAGTGTGGTGGTGGTGGAAGATTTACTGGTGTCCCGACTGCTGACACAAGGGGACCACCTATCGGTTGTCCAATAGTTGGTGTGCCGTACATGCTCACTCCTGGGACGGCAACAGGGGGTTGAGGATGTGGTTTGTTCGATTTCCCAGATGAACCTGGTCCGGCAATAGAACCATTTGTCTGACCTGTGATTGGACCTTGAGGCACTGAAACATCGCCACTTGTGACACTAGTGATGTCATGGATGCTTGATCGTCTCCTATCTTTGTTCATGGAGTTCAAGCGAATGAAATACTTTTGAGCATGGCTGGCTACTTGGGTTGGAGTCCTCGTCACCACAAAATTACGAGAAATGCTTCTCCAATCACCTTTTCCATATTTGTCCAAACCAAGAAGAAATAATCTGTTTTTTTAATGCACATACAAAATGTAATAATTAATTAAGTGTAAATGATAATCCAAAAGAGAGCTAAAAGTAGTTTTGGTAGTCAAAAATATTGTTAAGCTATAAAACCACCTTTTGTAAAATGTTATCAGATTAGTGTTCTAGAAATAAATTTAACATCCTACAAGAGTAGCATTATGCTTCTAGAAGTTATGCATATCATGAAAGTTAAATAAAGTGGTTAGCTATTATAAGCTATAAATCCACCTGTTGCAAACTGTCATCAGGTTTGTGTTCTAGAAATAAATTTAACATCCTACAAGAGTAACACTAACTATCATCAGATGTGTATTGAACTATGCTTCTAGAAGGTATGCATAGCATGAAAAGTTATATAAAGTGGTGAGCTATTACATGGGGAAGTTCCAACCTGTCTAGAGGTTAAGCATAGCATGAAATGTCGAATAAAGTTCCAAGATATATCACACATATGCACATATGTATATGAACAAAAAGGATACGACTGTTGTTAGCCACAAGCTTTCTCAATGGACTTCTTCAAAAGATAAAATAAAATGAACTTCTTCTAAAGATAGAATAACATAAGACAAAATAATACCACTTATATCAATAACATCAACAGCAATATCACTTTGGCCAGTGAGACAACTAGGATATCAATTAGCATGAGGACTACTTTTAGCTCGATAGCTAGCTCAAACTAGTAACTTAAATATCAAAATGTGGTCATGGGCAATATTTCAAACTGGCTTTTGATTCTTTCATTTGAGGCATTGTTGTCAGGATAAAAGAAATATGCACAAAAATGCTCAATTATCAAACAACAAATTGAGATCCTACATCTGCTCTTCATCACATTAGATGTGTGTTATTTAGACATGAGGCATAAGACACATCTATATCATAGATTAGGTTTAAAGTATAGCGTAGTTATTACCATCAATTTGCATAGCACATTCAAGACTATTTAGGTAACTCTATGACTTTTATCAAAGTAAAGCTAACTTTTAGGAACTTCAAAAAATTCCCATTGCAAACTACAACAATATTTTCTTTACCATTGCAATTCACTCAAATGCTTACTAGGATATTCTGTTCTTAGGCATCTATTATATAACTAAGTTCATTTGGAGCTCATAGAAGAACAAATTCACGAAGATTTTATGGACATAAAAAGCTTTAGACACTCCCACTAGTCTCAGCCAATCTAGAGATAATGCCTAAAGCCATATAACGAGCAGTTCCTACAGTGTTTCTTCCATTTTTTCCCAAGTTTTGGAAAATTATATTCATTAATTGCTTCAAATCCAGCTTATATTGATTCCCAACAATTCTGATAACCAATTTGTGCTACCATATTCAACCTAGCTTGCTTTAAATACTTGCTATTTATAGAACAAAAATAGCACAAACCACATCAACAAAAGGTCACTGATTTTATAGCTCTAAGCCTTTATGATTGTTGAATGATGTTAATAACTATAACCTGATAAAAAATATAAAACATTTCTCAAGAAATTATAATCAATAATGTAAAATCCTGAATTATTTTTGTATCTTAAATTCGGGATAAAAAGCCATATATAGCAACAATAAGGTCAAAGTCCAGGTCCCCACTAGCTTACGCTTGTTTCCCAATTCACCATTTCAGACCAATCATTGAGAGATAAAGCCTGAAGAACAGCAATAAAGAAAGTCCTGGTCCAACTTGAAGCTATTATGACCATATTTCAAACAGACACAGTTTAGGACCAAAACCTTCATTGAATGATCGAATCATAGTAAAATTTTAAGCAAAACAGAAACAGCATTGTCCATGTAAACAAATATAGCGTATAATTCAAGATTTGATGTTCTAGATTCACTCTTATCAACAAAACCACATAAAAAATGGCAAAAAAAGAAGTGCAATAATTTCATAAAAAGAAAACATAACTGGCGCAGAGCAGGATAAAACATATATTTAAAACCAACATACGAAGCCCACTTTAATCTAGATCAGCATGTTCTAGCAAGAAAATTCTAGCCCAAGCCAGATTTGGCCACACCAAACCGATCATGTGCAAGTGCACCCCAAAATATATATCTATCACATGACAAGTGTAAATAAACACCAATTCGATCTAGTCTCCCGCTCTAGCATATCTTCATTTAGAACAAAAATAAAATTAAACTATATAATAATTCAAGTAAACATACAATTTTTTTTTACCTATGTTCATCCTCCGTCCACGCGATTCCCTTACGCCGCTCCTGATCTGACCTAGAAGACTTCCCTCCATGATTGGACTCGCTGTTCGACTGCCCAAAATTCCCACCTTTTTTACCAGTTGCAACTTCATCACCACCATGACTGGCTGAACCATCCGATGAAGAATTGTAACATGGGACCTCGACAAAGCCCAATTCTATCCTGTTCACATCATCAACTAATAGCTCATAGTGGTGTTTAATCTCCTCCACAGATTTCCCAGGCACTTCTGCTGCAATTTTTTCCCATCTATCCGAACACTCATCTGGATAAGTAGCTATTGCTTTCTCAAACTGCTTATCCTGCTCCCTAGTCCACTCGGAGCTACTCGACTCATCGGCCGGCATCTAGACTCAGTTTAAATTCGATAAATCCAACAAAAGTAGAAATCCCACAATCTGAAAATTTGGGATCTGAGAAATATTTACCAGCAGCAATAAATATCCTCAAGAAACAGGGGATGGAGTGATGAAATAAATGGTGATTTTTTTTTTTTGTCACGGCCCTTGTGAAATGATGACCCTATTGATGGCGGAAAAATGCAACTTGGTTAGACCTTGAGAAATATCTGAGAACCATAAAACCCCAGTGTGTGAACAATAAATAAATAAAAATAAAAATGGCATTGATGAAAGGGAATAGAAAGAAAAATAGACAAATGCAATTGGTTAAGGTTTAACCCAGTATGGTAGTAAATTAGAGCAGTGAGAGAATGTGAAACCTGTGAAAATGACCACCAATGGAATCCAAACAAAGAAGAAAGACCCAGAGACTCTAAAATGGATAGTAACAGTATTTAAATCGCTCTGTATCATTCATTGCCCCCATATAACTCCCAAAAGCCGAAAAAATTTTAAAGAAAAAAAAACCCTTAATCTTTTTTTTTTTTTTTCAGCACCATGTTTGACAGCCACAGGCCCACAAGAAAGATGAGACCACACCTAACATTTACAGTCCACTGGCTTATCATTTTTCTTGTTCTGTTCTGCACACAATTAAAAATCTTGAAAACCCAAAATCAGCAAAAATCTAAAGTTTCTTACAGCTGAAACAAATAAACAAAAGGGAAAAATTGGGAAGGCAAAAAAAAAAAAAATACATCTTCAGAAAATCATTTTAAGCATTCAAGAAAAATTTAAAAAAAAAAAATCTTAGTTTCTATCATTAACCCCCCAATTAAACACCAAGAAAACGACATGAAGAAGCGTACAAAACTGTGAAACCGACCATACTTAGCTATAAACTTTCCACTGACTTTATTTTTCACTTTGCAAACTATCTTTTTAACAGCCCAGAAAGCTTTTACCTTTTACTGAAAAAAAACACATACAAGCATGTGAATCTTTGTTTTTTCTTTTTTCTTTTGTTGATGGTTTATAATTTATATGTATGTGAATCAATGAGTGAGTGTTGTTTATGCATTAGCAGTGGCCAGAAAGCAAACCTGTGGTAGCCTGCCAAGATTTTTCTTCACTTCACTGTCTCTCTCTCGCTTGGAGAGTTTGTCAAGGAAAAGAAGGGAAAAAAGATGGGAAAAGCCCGGTCTAAATTAGTGGCGGTAATTTATTATTAGGAATTCTTTTTTATTTAATAAAAAAATTGAGGTCTAGACAGAATAATTTTAAAATATATATATATAAACATTTTGTACTTATTAAGGAAATCAATCATTCTAGCCTAGCCATTGGGACTATAGCATGGTAATGAGATTCGAACCTTGAACTATTGAAATCATAGGTTCGAATTCTCTTTTTTTTCCTTTGATTGAATATGTGTAGTATTTTAGTTGGGTCTTTTTTTATTTTACAGATTGGATTGATGTGTATATTGTATTTGTATGGATACTAGATTGAATAATTGTAATTGAACTATCATATTTAATTTATGAGATTCAATTCGTGGCTCAAATTTTAATGATACTATCAATCTTATTTGATTTTGTAGACTATATTGAATTATTAGCAAAAGTTCCATTTTACTCACAAAATTATTTTTCATTGATTTTTGAGAATTTTATAACAAGGACAATTTAGTACATTCAAATTTAGAATATTAAGTAGTCCATTTTAACTTCCTCCAGTCGTATACCCCCACCCCAAAGACTAAATCTATATTTAAATGATGGCTTCAATCTATGGTGTCATGGATTGAAGCATTTCAATACATACTAGTATCAAGAATCAAATATGAAATTTTGAATGAATTATTCTTAGTATTATAATATAATACAAACAATCAAAAAAGCCTTGATATTTATTGAATATATGATGTTTATTGAATATCTCGAATTAATTGTCATTGAAATTCATTGCATGCGTCTTGAGTTGATTATATTTAAAAAAAAATATTATGTAGGATCTGGACTTGAATGCATAAACTTTTAGTGCGGAGATATTATTACTTCAATTGAATAATATTTGCATGATATTTAAAAAAGTAAAAATTGCTTAATGTAAATTAAAAGTTTAAAAAAATAGTATTGTTCATTTTAAAAAATTTATTTCACCAATTTTTTGTTTTAAATAATTTTCTTTTTGACTAATACCATTGACTTCTTATGTTAAAATATTGGACGAATTAATTACTGTAATAGATTATCTTAACGAACAAACTTTTTAAATCAATGGAGACTTTAATAAATCACTTTCTAAATATATTTCTTCAACTTTTTTGTACATATTATTCAATTGTATCAATATCTCATATAGTACAAACAAACTATTACATCACATCTCAAACTATATCATTTACAAATTATACAATTCTATCATAAATAAACGAACAAACTACTATTAAAGTAAAACAATAAACTACCAATAAGGTAGGAATAAAGATCCACACATGTATCGGTAGAGAATCAAATCCAAAACCTTATAATCTTGGGGCCTCAGTTTCGCCAATTGAATTAGGCCTCATCAGCTATATTTCTTCAACTTGAAACTACATAATTATGAGAGATATTTTCTTATCTTTTAAGATCATAAATTATAATTGAGATAATAATCCATTTTCAAATTGTGTGAATTACAGAAACAAGAATGAAATCTTTATATATTAATTTTGATATGTATTTAATTAACTTATAACTAATTCTGGGGAGAGAAAAAAAGGCTCAAAGGTAATTTCATCCAAAATTTGAGCAAGGGTTCATGATTGTGGTTTTTGAAATGAGCAGTGGAGTAGAGGCAGGCCGTCTCAATGTTTTTAGCCGCACAAAGTGAAATTTTAAAATGGGACATGTGATTTACCATTAATTTAAAAATATATAATACATTACTAATAAATAAATTTTAATACTATTTAAAATAAATTACCATATGAAATAAAAAATAAAAAATATAATTTATGTGACAAAATCCTTCAATGTGTACAAATTTTTAAAAATAACCGGGATTCTTTATCAAGTTGGATTGATATTTTTGCTTTCAAATTTATTTTTTTTGATACAATAATCTCGAGACACCCTATAGATGTCAACCGGAAAACACTTCCACACACTCACTCAAAGGGAAAGGGGTAGAGGACAAGATGGTTCGAATTCAGAATCTTCCTGATACTACTTTCGAACCTCCATCACTCGACTATGAGCCCAGTGACATTTTTGCTTTCAAATAGATTTTACATTACAATAAGCAAAGAAATTATGGGGGTTCCTAAATTTTGTAGGCCTAAACCTCTTGTTGTATTTGTCTTACCCTTGAGCTGGTCCTGAGGAGAGGTTTTAGATTGAAAATTAATTTTATAATTTTATTTTTTTTGATATATTGTATTACGTATGGAAAATCCTTAACTTAAATAAAAGTTATGACTAATTTATCCAACTTGTAATAAAAAAAATATTCATAAATATCTAAATTTTTAAAAAAATAAATCTGGTAGGCCTTCGTGTGGTGAGCAAATTGTTATTCGTACAAATAACAATTAATTGTATGGTCTCAGTCGAACTATTAGTACAAAAGAACCTCGAAAGTTTTTCATTCCTACCATGATAAGTCCCGTTGTAATAATTGAATTTAATCGCAATCATGTCGTACGTACACGCTGATTGTAATAATTATTACGTTGTTACTTTACGACTAAACCCACATTCAAAAAAGTAAATTTTATACAAATCATTGCATATGTCTTTCAATTTATACTAAACTAATAAAATTTGTAGAGGTACATTATGTCATGTTAAAATAAAAGATAACCCGTCGCATAGCCAATTTCAACTAAATTTAATTGCATAAAATACACTCGAAGCATATAATAATTAATTCCAAAAGTAGAAAATAATGTTAATTTTATTATTATTATTATTTTTTTTCAAAGTTCCATTAGTATAAGAGCCCAATGTATAATAAAAGAAGTTCTTAGGGGGCAAAATGAAAATGTTCAAACAAATAGTGGGGTGGGGGGCTGCACCGCAAGAAATTTGTTGGGATGATGTTGACGTATCTGAAAAATCAGCACCGCACTGAAAGCAACAACCCCGGCACACACACACACACACAGCACACAGTGGAAAGAGAGTGGGGGTGGGGTCCGAAAAATTCTCGCATAACATCAGATTTAAGTTTATATTTAACCGACGTGGAATATTTAACACACTCCCCTCAACAAAGTAGAAAATTTGGAGCATAAAATTTACATGAATGAATATGTACGGGTGTAAAAACTTGAATGCGAATATATGCGGATGTAAAGACTTGAATATAGGATTTTTGTAAAGATTTGAATGCAGGATTTTCAAGATTTTTGTAAAGATTTGAATATGAAGGTTTGAATGTGAACATATGCGGGTGTAAAGACTTAAATGCAGGATTTTTGTAAAGATTTGAATGAAGGATCTTTACCTGTCCTAATAGCATGTTGAAAAAATGGACTCGTGTCTAATTCACTCTCAAAAGCTAGCTTATAAGGAAAGGATTGCACAAGTTATTATAAACCACACCATATTATTATATTTAATCGATTTGAAACATTTAATAATGTATGTTAAATAATTTAAATTGCATCACATTCTTAATTAATTTGAAATAATCAATATGTAATATATACGACAAATTTGAATCACTATTTTGGTATGTATTTAGGCCGAATGCCGAATTCATATAAGAACTTTATCGATAGAGAGGGAGATGATTCGGCAGTCCAAATTTTTTGACTTCCGCCACACTTTCAAGCCATATCTTCTGTTATATACACAATGTGTTTTAGTATATGATTAAAATATATAAATAAATAAGAGATAAAATCACTCAATTCCTAAATATGGTGCCTTTTATATATTATTTTATAAATGTTTACAAGTTGTATTTTATTATCTGAACTTTATATGTTTCACACTTAATTTTATTCGGTCATTTTTCAATAATAAAAGTGAATAAAAATAGGACACATATTCTTATGCGACAGGTCACTTTTATTGCCAGAAAATGACCGAAGGGGGTTAAATATAAAAAAATATAAAGTTTAAATAGTAAATTATAATTAATAAAAATTCGTATGACATGTATAAAAAGCACCAAATTTGAAAGTGAAGTGGTTTTATTCCAATAAATAATCTATAGTCTTTTCATATGTTTCATTTGAATCACTCATTAATAAACGCGACGTAACGTGTATTAATAAATATTACATAAAATCCAAATGGGTGGTTTGGAGGTGGGGCTGTGGGAGAAATGCATCTTTAGCTAAAGTATGTGTGACATGATATAGGTCATGCCTGATTTTGATTGGGCAAAACCCAATAGGGGACCCCTACCCTACCCCTAACCCCCCACCCCATAATAAAGTGGGAAGTTGTCCATAAAACTCCTTCAATTCAACAATCTTTCATTTTTCATTTTTTTTTTCATTGTCCCAATTAATGTCTTAAATTTTAAATGTATCAAAAACAATTTCTTTCCCCCTTTTAATTTAATTTGAAAAGATAATATGTGAATCTTAAGCATGTCTTTGTCAACTGTATTTACATGAACATTATCCAATGATATTATATGAAATTTTCATATAATTGCATTATAATTCAAACCAAATGTGCAAACGTTCATCAAATTGGGAGTCTAATATGAAAATCTAGACTCGACTGTGCTATTGTCGGATCTTAAATCTACAAATCAGTTGAACGTAAGAGTTATTTTGCAAACCATTGAATAGGTCACAAAATTTAACTACGAACAACTTATCTAAAAACGAAATCTAATGAATGCACTTGAATTATTAAACGAAAATCTTATAAAGTGTCTATTTTTCATTGATTAATCAACGTGAGATTGGGCATCACAGGTACAAGTGTACAACCCTTAAGGGAACATTTCTGAATGGGTGTGAAAGTTGCGGGCAAGTACTAAATTATTCACATGAGAATGCCAAACAACTAGCTTAAGTGATAAAATAATGCAGCGAGAGAAATAAATTATACATTTTATTTATATTTATTTTTAGAGATAATTACACTCAATTATTGAAGTACGATCAAATTACAAATAAAATTATCAATTTCTAGAAGTTATCTGGATAACCTTGAGGTATTCAAACGTTATACATATATAACCCTATATCTATTGCCATTAGGATTTTTAACGAAAATTGTTAAATTTTAATCTTTTTTTTTTTGGTGAAATTTGACCAAACTTTGCCAATTGTCCAGGATTTATTTTGAAATATTTTGAAACACATAAGGTCCGGTAATATTTCATACCAACTTAACAAACAAAATAATTTTTCAAAAAACACTAAATACATGCTAATTAATTTTCATAAAACACTACACGCATGATACCTTAAGTATGATTCTCAATGGAAAAAAACTAAACCACCAAATGAAATTGTTCTCGATTAAAAAAATCATGCATTACAAAAGATTCGAGAAAATTTTGTTTTTACTAAATTTCCGTGAGTATTACAATTTAGTATATAAACCCTTAAGTTATGCAGGTACTTTCCTAAAATTTAGGTTAAATTTGGAATCTTATCATATCTTAAGGTAATTTAGTGTAATCTACCCTTTTTCCAATAATAAAAAATCGAGGGTATTTTTCTCTTTCTCACATCTCAATTAGCATTGCAAATTAGTATGCATACTTCAGGATTAGCTAGATAATTTTCAAAATTTGAGAGTTTAATTTGTAATTTTATCATACTTCAGGATAGTTCGATGTAATTATCCCCCACCCATTTTTATTTTTTTTGAATTCAGAAATAAGTCCCCTTCAGTTTGTTATTCACGTCATATTTGAAAAATAGAATACTTTAATTTTTATTATCCCTCGCCATACAAGAGCATATAATACAATATTATATCTCAATATATCTATCCCATCCCCAAGACAGGATTTGGACTGGACTGATTTTTTTTCAATTGAAATATGCACTGATAGTCAATACTCAATTATTGATGGTGGATATTATATTGCATTCTCTTTCAATTCTCGTCAAACTTTCCATAACCACAATATACGATTCTAGTTCTTGACCAATCATATATTGATCCTATGTAATTCTTTTTTTTTTTTTTTTTTGATAAATGATGAATATCTGGTCTTATTACCTAATGTCTATGATGTATGGACACGCCTAAAAATGATTCGGTACAGTATCGGACACTTGTCGGACACGGACATGGCTCCGACACGTGTCTGACACGGCAAAAATGTGTCCGAAAATTTAAAAAAAAAAAATATATATCCGACACGGTGTCGAACACGACTGAAGTATGTGTCTGACACGACTATGGCTTTTTTGATATATTACAAAGTTTAACTGATATCTTTTTTTAAATTTTAAAAAATTTAGTGAAAATACTGAAAATAACAAATAAATTTTTTAATCTTTAAATCTTATAACTCAATTAAGAGGTGTTTGTTTTAATGATGAATATTATTATTTATCTTTCACATATTTTAGTTTAATAAATTATAAATAGATAATATAATATAAAATATTTTTTAATAACCGTGTCAAAGCCGTGTCGTGTCCTAAAATTTTGAAATTTTCCGTATCGCCGTGTCCGTGTCGTGTCCGTATCCCCGTATCCGTGCACCATAGCCTAATGCCTATCAAATGACTGCACAATTTATATTGCTGACATGATCGCTCTGTTTATTCGACGCATTACTTAACCATAAATAGAGGCACACATTTTAATTTTGAAAGTCAAAAATGAATTCTTACGAAATAGAAATAAAAAAAATTACTTCAACATGTAAAAAAAAGAACAAAAATTTAATGTGTGTGTGTGTGTGTGTAATATAGTCTCACCCAACCACCCCACAAATAACTAGTCAGTCCCAAAGATGCAATGTTTTGTGAATGTTCCCAAAATATTTATATATTTGTCCATGCGTAACATCGAATAAAGAAAAATTTCCCATGTATAGCATAGAAAAACCTGTATTTTCATGGTAGAAACAATTATTGATACCAAGCAAATCTTGTAATATGCATCAACAAACTCATCATATACCTCAAAAAAGATGCAACAGTGCTGTAATAATTGTGCCTGAAGGGATCAATCATTACATAAATATCCCCTTCCAAGTTCAGTCGCTTTTTTTTTTTTTTTTTGTTTATTTTTCCCCTTTCAAGGAGAAAAAAAAGAAATGTTGCCAGTTAAGAACTGTTTATTGATGAATTTCATACCAAGAAACACTGGACAAACAGGTTGGCTCAATTCGTTACTTAAATCCCTAGCTCATTTAACAAGTTAAAAGAACATCAATAAAGGAAGTAGATTCATATGTATTTGAATACATGTGGATCAAAAATGTATAAGCAACTATTCCTCGTGACCTGATATCCACTTTGAGAAGTTCAGAAAGATCAAGCAGAAGCATTCACAAGCTCTTTCTGAGTTGTTGCGGCTTGAGTTGGCAGGGGCTGTGATTATATACATAAAGTTACAAGAAAATCAACAAGCACATATAACGCATGCAGTTGATGCAGACATCATAAATTTGATAAATGTTATATATAAATATAAATATAGATGCAGTGTTTCTACATATTTGGAAGGAGGCGGCCACCCCATCCAGCTCCCACATGGCTGTGTCCATTACCATGTAAATAAAACCGGAAAATTGGAACATAACATCTGGTCATAGATTCAAAATGGACTCAAGAAGGAAAGTTTTAGAGTGGGGATAACAAGATCTAGTTGACTATCTTATTTCTTGCATGTTTATAGGGGGTCACTTTAGGATCCTTTTGATTATCTTATTTCTTGAATGTTTATAGGGGGTGGCCTCTTTAGGATCCTTTTCTAACTTTCTTCTCAGAGATGCAACAATCGCCAAAAGAGCAACAAAAAAGAAGAGAAACAACAGTCAACATGGTAACAAAATAATTTTGTCCTAAGAACACGACACATGGACCCGTTTCTAACAGACTGCTAGAATTTTATATGGTGTCACATGCATATAAGGTGAGTCAATCAAGTTCCTTACCGCAGCAAGCTCCTGTTCATGTTTTGGGATAAAAGCCGTATCCACCTTTCCGTTTTTGAAGTCCTATTGCGCAATAAGGACACAAGTCAAGTTTTTAAGTTCACAACAGACCTCTCCAAGAACCCAACTTCTAACAATGAGTACCAATTTTCATATATTGCAGCAACCTACCTCAACTTCAAGGATGAGCTTATGGTAATCAATTGTCGTTGGAACCCCTAGCCACAAGAAAAATAAATTTTATGGTATCAAAAACAAAGAAAACAATGTGGTAACAAAGTTGAACTCGATGTTAATGATTCCAGGTAACGTACCACAAGCTCAAGTTCTAGTCGTAAATATAAATGAAGTCCACAAATTTTTACCTGTGATGATGGTATCATCAAGAGCCCTCTTCATGCGTTGGATTGCCCTTTCTCTAGTTGGAGCCCAGACGATAAGCTGAAAATTGGCAATTTTGGGATATACGTGAAGACTTCTGGGAGCTAACTTCTCCAAATTAGTAAAGAACAACACCAAATCATGCTAATGCATTAAGACAAAATATTGAAATTGAATAGTTAATCCAGCCAAAATGCAAGGCACTTAGTTGGCGAAATTTACAAACTTAATTATACACACAAATTAAGACGAACGAAAAACTTGTGGAATATATGGAGCACCCAGATGGGGTGGTTCCAGTCAATACTGCTAATCCAAAGTCAAATTCCATTTTGTTCATCTGTATATTATGCCTACAGATTTATCCGCATCAGTAATTTTCCTTATATTTGGAAGTTCGAAAGCTCCAATCCTGGATTTAACAGACAAAGGAAAAGCAAATAACAATGAAAACTTAATGGCATTTCTTTTAGAACAATGAGTATTGAAAATTAGAACCCAAAAAATAAAAAAGAAAAGAGAAAAATGGGAGGAAATGAATATTTTAATATGGCATATGTCAATCAAAACTTTATTATTAACCATTTCAATCTTGTTTTCCTTAAAACCAAATAAAGTATAAAGATTTCTTCAGCATTTTCTTCATGAAACTCCCAAGTCCAATTTTCCAATGTTTCATAGAAATATTTGAGCATGTAAACTAGAACCAAAAGAAATGGCCCAACCTTTCCTAGTAGGGAATCATAGCTAGGTGGAACCACGTAATCTGGATAAACATGGCTATCCATTCTGACAAATGGACCTCCCGCCGGCAAGTATGCAGTTATTCTTCCTGTAAAGTAAATACAAGAGAGATTAGAATCTAAGACAACCACTTTCTCCACCCCATTTACTGCAAAATGTATCATTTTGGATAGTTCAAATAAGAAATTCAATATCGAAAATTAAGTTGACTCAATTGAGCTGAATGAGCTACAGAAAAGGCCTTGTAGAAAAGAATTTTGCAATCATATCAGCATTAACACAATTCAAACATACCTGGTCCGGGTCTGAAATTCTTGAAAGCATCTTCTGCATTAATGCGGCATTCAATTGAATGTCCACGGAGCACAACATCTTCCTATAGGCAAGAAAAAGTTCATATCAGATACAGATAGCAGTTTTATTTCCAATTATTTGAAGACCACGACAAACATACCTGCGTGTAACGAAGTTTTTCTCCCCTAGCCACACGGATCTGTTCCTCAATCAGGTCGACAGAGGATATCATTTCGGTAACTGGATGCTCCACCTACCACATAGCCAAACAATGAACAATTACTTACATATACAAAGGATGAATGCTCAACGTTAAATGACGGCCTCATCTAAGCCTTGTAGTGTATCGTTCAAGCCTGTATGTTCTCACCTGTATCCTAGTGTTCATCTCCATGAAGTAAAATGACCCTCTTTCATCCAGAAGGAACTCGACTGTACCGACGCCTACATAACCTATGGATGCTGCTGCTGCTACTGCTGCATCACCCATGGCTTTCCGCAACTCCAGTGTTAATGCAGGAGAGGGTGCTTCTTCTAGCAACTTCTGGTTTCTTCTCTGCAAACAAGCATTTCCAATGAATCAACTATTGATCGTTGAGGTTTATAAGGAGGAACACACTTTCAAACAATGGAAACTAGCTGCAAGAGTTCAATTATTGAATTTGTGATATCTACCTGAATACTACAATCACGCTCTCCAAAGTGCACAACATTACCATATTTGTCAGCCAAAACCTGTAAGGTGGCATAAAGTGCAGGTGTTAGGATTAATTAATGGAGAACTGATATAACTCATAGAATACCACACTTGTTTCAACATGGTAGGTTTTCCGTCAAAAGATAAACTGAAAAGGCCAAAGGATTTATGTTTACAAGCATAAAGATGCTTGTGAAACCAACATCCACATAGCAAGGTTTCGCACTATGAGTATTCCTATTCACATAGAACACTTGCTATACCTAATCATGCATGTCAACCAAGTCCCAAAGGATTTCTTCTTTAACAAATAAGAAGCGGCTAATAATGCCGAATAAAACCAGGAAAAAGAAAAGGTCCAAAAGAATCATAACCTATTCACCTAAAACGTAAAATGAGATCTCCTTATAATTAACCAAATAACTATAATTTAGTTCCTGATGAAAGAAAAGGGGGATACAGAAAGATCCAATCACGAAGTAGGAAGGACAGTTGTTCCTCTCTTATAAACACGCATGTCTTTTCTAATTGAAAAGTGTAAAAAGAAATGGAACAAAAACCAAATAAATGGTGTGGTGTCGCCCAGAAAGCGCATGCTCTCATGCCAAAACAATAGCCCCTAATCAAGCACAAAAGATCAACACTGAGAACGCATTGTCAGGAGAAAAGCAATAATGTTTTCAATGTTATTTTGTATTGTGGGACACACACATTATGAATCAATTAAATAGAGGGTAGTTGAAACACAAAGCAATATCAGAAGCTTGTTTACATTTGAATAGATGCATGTGGCGTACGAGCTCTGATAAATGCAGTCAACAACAGAATCCTATATTTCAGCAAAAATCATCGTAAAGGCATGCCTTAACATATACTCAATCCTTTTCTGAGTAATCTGCTCATAAGTTAAATCCTCTCTAACTATACGGCATAACTCCTCAGACTAGACCTCAATCTGGTTTAGTGGGCACATTTTTATTTTTTGAAAATGACAATTTTAGTTGATAAAAGGGCTCTTCATAACATTTGTTGTCAGAGTAAAACTTTCTTTGCTCATATTTTTTGTTTGGAATGCCAGACCATATTCGTTATATTCACTAATAAAGCAGAAAATAAATATTCCTAATGCATTGAAATTACATAATTCTCAAAGACTAGACATGTTCCTAAGATAAAATCTTATCTAACTATGGGAGTTTTGTGCACAATATAATCTGATCTATCCACATCGTCAATTGTGTGCAGATTCACGATATTGTTTGATGCAAACTCCATACCGAACAAGTTCAGTTTTATATTCAATTAGAAATTATCAGAGTCAGATGAACAAACTTTAAACTGATTTTTTTTAAAACCATATGGATACAATTGAAGACGAACTGTTCTGACATTGTGAGCTTAACTTAGTACCTGAAATTCAATGTGCCTTGGGTTCTGGATATACTTCTCCAGATAAACACCATCATTACCAAATGCAGCTGCAGCCTCACTCTTAGCTTGCTGTTCCCAGGAAAAAATAAAGTCACACACTTTGTGGGAATGACCTTTAGTAGTTAGGTCAACACAGATAGAGTTTTAGGTATCACCACATATATCAATTTTTAAAAATAACTATACTGATAAATTTAACTCAAACTATAGCAGGTATGATCAACATCAAAGGATGAATTAATGTTATGTAGAGTATATACACCTAAAATTATGAACTTTCAGGCCTGATGTAAATGTTAAATTTATGGTTCAAAGAAATAGCACTGCAATGAAGCACTATGCTAATGGAAAAAATAATTTCTTTAATGACCATGTGACACTAGATAGAAAAAGATATATATATATATAAAACATGCTTCAGAATAGAATCAGAAGCTGGATAGAATTACTTCAAATATATCAGAAAGCAACTACTCCAGGGAAGAGATCTGATACAAGCCCCGAGTAGAAAGGTGATACTCATGCTATTCTCTAATTCTCACAAATTCGAAAAATGCTAACCCCTAGAGAGGGTTTCCAAAAAAATTGAGAAAGTACGAGTCTTAATAGGTGATTAAAAGAACATGCCATGCCACAAGGACATAATAGAAAAGCTAGTTGACAGGAAAGTTAGGGAAAAGCAGAGTACCTGCAACAACTTCACAAACTCATCAGGTTCCTTAGCAAGACGCATTCCACGTCCTCCTCCGCCGGCTGTTGCCTTCAAAAGAATGAAGCAGATGTAAGTCAACAGAACTATATCCACAAAGCTTCCAATATCAAGATTGATGTTTGGGAAAAGTTGCTTATATGGAATTCCATGTCAGAGATGACTTTACTGAAAGCACTTCTAAACAAATTCTGTAAATAATATTTGGTGATTAATGGGGAATGGAGTTGAAAGGAGATGCTGGAGGGATTATAGCTTAATACCCAGATGTCAAACAGGAGAAATTAGCACAATTATTATGATGGATCGGGCTATGCAATCTACCTGCGCACCTTGTCATTCTATACTCTGTTTACTGAAAAATACTTCTAGATACATATAAGATGTGCCCATGTGTTGTGTGTGCATATGTGTGTGTGTGCGTGTGTGTGGGGGGGGATGTTCACTCTGTCGGACAAGTTTCAAAGTTGTAAGCCTCTTCAAAAAGGAGGGAATAATATATGAGTTCCTATACTGTCTTATAAGAAGTTTAAGCAGACTTAATTGTACTCTAAAAGAGTTTTTCAAGTACTAATCCAGTTCAAAAGTGTGTGCATGCAATATCTAGAATAGCTCAGTATCCAAATTGTAGCGATACAAGGTCTGTCCAGATTGGGGGTATTAATCTAGTCGATAACAGGTAGCATAATGTAAAACTTCACTAGTTGCCTTCCAGCAAATCACGAAAAATGTAAAAGAATATGAACCTCAAATATGCATCGTACACCTAGGATAAAAGAAATTAAAGAAGTAGTGCCTCACATGATGATAGCCTGTTGAATCGCATATGATAAGGCATGCTAAAAGTTCCAAGAACACAGATAAACAATAATTTTCAGATGCATCATGCACCATCCAAGTGACTAACCATAAAGATTTTTTTACAAGTAATGTGAAACCTTATAATTGTTATTGTTAGGTAAAACAAATACTCAACCAGCCACGATATGTCACCAGAAACTCTCAAACACGTCAACTCATCTTTCAATAAAATTTTCTAAAGTGTCTAACTCCTCTTCCACCCACTACTGCACCAAAACCTTTCCTAGCGAGAAATATGCAACAATCTAGTGTAATCTTCTCATCGAATACTTGAGACATAGTATTTGTGCTAATCTTACCTTGATCATGACAGGAAAACCAATTTCGTCGGCCAGTTTCACAGCTTCATCAGTACTCTGCAATGACAAGGATAATTTAACAGAAATGAAAATAATAATATAATTAAAATAATATTAAGAAGAAGCATCCGTTCTCAGTTTTAAAAAAGATGTTCGAATTTATCAGCATTAAATGTTCATAAGGCAAAAGTCTTGACTGAAAGCAATACCTGTAACAACCCATCACTTCCAGGGACAGTTGGAACTCCAGCATTCTTCATTGTATCCCTTGCAGTTGACTTGTCGCCCATAACCCTTATACTATCAGGCTGCGAAGTTTTCAAATTTCAGACTCATATGTACCCAAGCAAATTTAAAGATGATAGTCAGGAATCCAAAATTATAAAGAGCAGTCTTTGTTTGGAAGGAAACAGCAACGTCAGAGCAATAATATACTAATTTTGTCTAGTTGAGGATGCGAGTTTGACGTGGAAAAAATTTTATGCCTGGACAGAGAGCATCAGTGATGTATCCATCAACATGTTTATACCACATCCACAGTCTTAAGGAGATTGGCTTACTTCCACCCCCCACCCCAAAAAAAGGTACACACAAGCACACACATGTGCATATGTGCATACCTAATTACAAACACGCATTTTAAAGAAAAGGGCTCCGAACACAACTGCCAAATATAATTGTAAAAATATTCATGTAAATACGTCATATACATAAATCTTTTCAGATATGTAATTGGTAATTGGATTGATATATAGAAAAATCGATGCCAACACAAAAGAAAAAATCCATGTCAATGATGGTGTCAGCCATTAGTATAATTTGCAAACTTTGTTTTGGGGGAACAAAAAAATCCAAAGGAAAAGAGTTTCAACTGTCGCAAATAATTTAAAAGGGGGGAAGAAGATATTTAATATGATACAGTACTATTTGAGTAGTTTTAGAATAAATTATTTTTTATTGGTATTTATCACTCTTACTTTCTCAATATATGAAACAGAGATCCTTATCGTGTCCAGGAAGTGAAGGATTTGCCATTAGAAATATCAAAATCTTTTTATTTTTGTTTTATCTAAGGATATATACCAAATGGATGTCAGACATGCTTCGGAGCATGTTGTATCCGATATAGTGCTCAATGCATGTCCAACACAAGACTAGTGATTTTGCAGCATCCAGCTAAAAGCTTGTAGATTATCACATCATCTGAAAACTTTACAAAGAAGCTAAAAGAATCAGTGCACCCAAACTGGAAACTCATGCAGAAACAGGATCGCTTTTTTACTAGCAGCCTAAAAACATGTATAGCGGCCGGACCCCAAACTGGAATCTTTGTCAAGAGATAATACCATCTCTTCCAATCACTAGCGTCGCCACAGCACCAGAGAGTTATTTGTTCTCAATGTTCAACATGTCCTAGCTTCATTGAGTCACTACAATTGTCAACCCAACTAGATCATTCTCAATAAGACTACTAAAACTTAGACCTAACAAGAGGGCCATCCAGCATGGTTTGTCAAAATATTAAAGAAGCCCAAGATCCAATTTTCATGATGTTGGTCTGTCACTAGAATCTTTGTCAACAATGTCGCAAAAGGAATGGTCAGCTTTACAGGCAGACAAGATACTCTCAGATTCAAGCATAGACCATAGAAATTTGAGTTGGTATATATTCCAATGTAGATAACTTACGTTTGGACCAATAAAGTTGATTCCATGCTCTTTGCACATCTCAACAAAAACAGCATTCTCAGAAAGGAAGCCATATCCAGGATGCAGCATAGTACATCCACGGCTGATGGCAGCAGATAAGACATTGGGGATCACCAAGTAACTGCAAACAAGCCAAAAGAAATGAGAAATAATACGATGAAATCTGAACCGAACATAAATATTTCATTACGCTAATTCTCCTCCTACATAGGAAAATTCTGATACATCATGCAACAACGATTTCAAGTCATAGTTTTATTATCCCCTAAAGCAGCTTCCAGGTATTTGTAGTGCCCATGTGTTTTTGCTCAAATTAATATAATTGTAAATAGGGTGAGCAGGGTCAATCCCACTAGAAAATTCATGATGGCTTACGATTGATTGCTTGGTGCTTCTCCAATGCAAACAGATTCATCAGCCAGTTTTACATGTAGAGCATCTTTGTCTATTGTTGAGTAAACAGCAACACAAGGGATACCCATCTCATGGGCGGTTCGAATCACACGAACAGCAATCTCTCCTCTGTTAGCGACCAGAATTTTATCATCACGGCAGGTAGCAGCAAGAGCTCCCCCACGTTTCCCAGATTTACGGCCAACTCGAGAAGCCCGAATCCTCTGCTGAGGGAAGTTAACACTGCTTCCTACCATAAAGCTGCACTGGGAGCTCCTAATTGCTGCCGTCCTCCCCATGAATAAACCCTATAGTAAAAAAAGACATTTAATCCCTAGCCCAATATTATGGAGGAGGCAACCAATAAGAACAAAAATAACTAGGCTGCAGCGACAACAAGGCATGAACCAAAAGTATCCTTATAATAATGGAGCCACCAATGCCAATAATGTACATTTTCCGCAGATTTTTTGAGAACTAAAAGGTAAATACTAAATAAGCAGCATGCTAGGCAAAAGGTCCTAAAATTTTAGGGTGAATTGTTTCTAATCTCATAGACCAGTTACCTACTTATATATGAAACCAATTAGGAGATTTACTAGAGGTAGACCTGATAAATCATCAGAAAAATGGAAAAGCCACTTATTTTTAAGTAGTTTCGAAAACAGGCCTCAAATTCACCACACATGCATACCTTGATATAAAAAAACACATAATTTGCAGTGGAAATGAAAAAGGATAGATTTACTTACAGGAGGTGAGCAGATAGATTTGCTGCAAAAAGTCATGGCCGCAGTGTCCATTTTCAAACCAATAAATCCGCCTGAAACAACAAAAGTACAGTTCAAGGCAGACCCATAATCCAGAATTCATCATAGAAACGGGAAAAGAACACAATGCCGCGATAAATATGCAGCAGCAGTAATTTCTTCCTATATCATACGTAGTAGATCTGCTAACGGAACAAATACCTTAGAAGTGTTTCTCAAAAATGCAGTCTTGATCAGGGCTTAGCTTTCTTGTAACCCAGGAGAGAGAGAGAGAGAGAGAGTACGGAGAAATTGGAGAGTGAGAGTGGGTGGGGAAGATTTGAAGAAAGGGGTGTCGATGAAAACGAGGGAGTTGTCAGTTGAGTTGGAAGTCTGAGCAAATCGAATGCTCCGCCAAAAGGGTTGGGCTTTTTGCAAAGGATTTTTTTTTTCTTTTTCTTTTTCTTTAACTTTTTTTTTCTGTTAGAATTTTATTTTAAAAAAAAAACCTTCCTTAAATTTCACATCCGACACAAAAGTGACTTTTATGTGTATAATGCAAATATTAAATTGTGGATGGATACGGTTAACAAATCCTTGTTTGGTGATACATATTCAAGTAATAAATGAATATAGATATGATAATTAGATACCCACTCAATTTAATATTAATTTCAAATTTATATTTATTTAATTATATTTGTTGTCATTATCCGATAAAATAATATTAAAAAGTCATATTATAGTTATCTATGTTATTTATAAAGTGTCGTATTAATTCTTTTATAAATTATAATTATCTATATTATTTATAAAGTGGAGGTATATGTGAGACATTCTCGAGCCAGAAAATTAATCGTTAATAATTAACACGAGCGTTGAACGTTAATACGGAATCAAACAATAAAAATCATATGGCCGCTACTCTTGGTTATCTACGCTGCCATCGATTATCATCAATAATTGGCACAGGCCTGCAACAATGAAGTATTGTATTTGGAATCGCATCAAGAGTTGGAATGAAAATAATTTATCTCATACATAGAAAGAGATTTTAGCGAAAACAGTCCTTAAGACTATATATCCACATATCTATTTATCAAAGAGACACAAGCGATGATTGCTCATATGGTGGAGTACTAAAAGTGTGAGAAAGCCACATTGGATTGCATGGTCGGACTTTTGCAATGGCAAACCAGTAGAATGTCTTGAATTCAGGCATCTGCAAGCATTTAATATGGTCATATTGGCAAAACAAGCATGGAGATTGATCACTAGCCCAAAATAATTTGATGAGTCAATTGCTAAAAGGTGAATACTTTTCACACGGTAGGCGGGTTGGTACGGAATTTGTGTTGAAATCAAATTATTTGTTGTGGGCATTGAAATTTTATGCCAAACATACATTTACATGTGTAATATTTTAAAAAAAATAATCAATTATATTTTTATTTATATTTTCTGGAATTTTTAAATTAAATTTCAAAATTAAATAAAATATCTAATTGGGCATTAAATAAAATATTTTCATGTTAAAAAATTTGACAATAAAAGTTATATATTTACATCTTGTAGTATTTTGGCAATTCAATTCACATCTTGTGATCAAGTTAGTAAACTTTTACCAAATGTTGAATGATCAATTAAATCACGCCACCTCATTCGGTAAACATGGCAAGAGACTTTCTCCTGCACCTATACATATGTGTATTCTCTATAAGCCAAACACATAACAACAAGAGAAATACAAGAAAGAGTCTTCATTCACACAAGCAAATAAATAAAATAAAGAAAACAAGTAGGAAAAACTAGGGTATAGGTCTCGTCAATCGAATCCTTTTAAATAATTATTCAAACAATCATAGGTTTTGACGCTTTATCATCTCACGATCCAACTCACGAAAATATTTGTAGTCTCATTTCGAAAGTAAAACAAACGCGCCAAATAATGTTATGTGTCTTCTTTCGTGAGCACGTATGGATCCCTTGACCTATTACGCACAAGAGTTGTGTTAGTTAAAAAGTTCTCACTAATTAATCTAACCAATTTCACAAAAGCATGATTATTTCTAACTTATGTGTTCTTTATGTTTATAAAACAAATAGTCAAATTGTATATAAATCCTTTCATAATCGAATATAAAATCTCAAAGCTTGCAAAAGTTGGCCAAAAATTCGCAAATACTTTAGCGCTTGAAAGTTGGTCGAATTCTAATCGGAATCGAATTTCCTTCTCTGCTAGCCAAATCCAATTAGAGATTAAATTTTCTTATTCAGTTATAGAATCCTAATCAAAAAGGACATGTGTCATCAAATAGGAATTTTTCAAAACTTTTAATACTTTTTATTAAAAATGAAGTTTAATTGCACATAATTAAAATTTAACAACATAATCATTAAGCTTTATTAACATTTAATAAAAAGTATAGCAATTAAGCACATAAAAATATATAAATTTTAGGCTTGTCAATATGCCATGGTGACAAGCGCAACTACGTTAGAAGAATACATTGCAAGCTTGGCAAGGGCAACTGAGGGACTTACCAAGCACATTCAATAACAAGACTTCAAGATCTTAGAGTTGATGAAAAAGTTGACCATGTCGAGGCTAGCCGTGTCATCGAAAAGCAACCTGAAGCTCAAGGTGAAGCCGAAATGTCTACGAAGCAACAAGCAAGCAAAGAGAGGAAGTCCCTTGCTCAAGAGTTACAAATCTCATTGAATGGACTGATTCGTATCGACCAACTCAAGGAGTTCATCATGAAAACCCTCGAAGGCAAGTTCGATGACAACTCCAAGTTAACTATGTCATATGCTAAGCCATACAAGCATATGATTGGCAACCTAAAGATGCTAATTTGCTATCAACCTTAAAGGTTTCAGCAATTCGACAGTGAAGGTAACCCAAAGCAACATGTGGCCCGCTTCATCGAGATGTGCAACAATACTGGAACCTACGAAAATCACTTGGTCAAATAGTTCGTTCAATCATTTGAGGGAAATGTCTTTAACTAGCATACTAACTTAGAGCCAAGTTTAATCGATAATTGTGGGCAACTCAAGCACGAATTCTTCAATCGTTTTTACAATACTCTATGGATAATGAGCATAATTGAACTCACCAATTCCTATCAGTGGAATGAAGAGTATGTCATCTACTACATCAACCGTTGGAGAAATTGGAGTCTCAACTACAAAGATCGACTATCCAAGACTTCAATGAAGAGTATGAATATAGTTACGGTGGCGGCCCGAAGTCGCTGGGGAAAAAAAAAAACTTGAGATGGTATGTTATTTATTATTAATTTTATTATTATTATTGTTATTATTATTATTATTATTATTAACACAACTTTATTTTTTTGATTATCCAGGACGCTGAGTGTGAACGTGATGTTGGGTATGATAAGGTGATTTAAAAGTGTTACACGAGAGCACCTAGACCTGATGAGATTGTCGAGGGAGACGACGATGAAGGGAGCACGGCCAATAACGTGATTTAGCTAAATCAAAATGCCAAATAAGTTCATGTACGTATACAATTTATTAATTTACATGTTTACTTAATTAATTATACAAACTTAAATTAATTAACATAAACATTTAATATAATTTATATTTATTTCATGTAGGAGAATTACCAACAGTTGTTGCAAGCCAAAGAACAGTCAATACCAGCAGAATTGAGCGAAGAAGCTACACAGCAGTCCAGACACGAACTGTTTATGCAAGCGGTCGGACCACCGAACAGAAAGGCCCGCTAGATCAGGCTGAGCTTCGTTCATCGGGAAAAGAGGGGGCAGCACTCGTACAAATCTTCCTTGTCGCGTAATGGTCCTTTTATTTCTGAATAAGATGTATAGACATAGTTGTTGCAACTCAAAGATCATATTGAAAGTTATATATCAACTCAAAAAGAAGAGATCATCCGATTGAATACACAGAATGACACAATGATGTCAACAATGCAACAACTATATGCCGGACTTATAGGCAACCACCCCTTTGCCTCCGGAGCAGCTCCACAGTCATCTCATCCTCATCGTCGTCGTCGTCCCACGGGCAATACGTCCTACAATATCACTCATACTCCCCATCAAGGATATCCCGATTTACAAATGTTCACACCGCAACCAAATATGAATCCCACCAATATCGGAGAAGACAACAAAAATGACATCGACTACTTTGATGATGAGGATGGTGAGTAGACACGTTAGATATTTTAATTTGTCGTATGAACAATGTTTTTATTTGTTTTGCATATTTGTATTTTATATTTGAATTATACTTCAAACAATATGAGATAATATTGCGTATTTGTCAATTTATTTTAGCGTTTTGCATTTTTGTTTATTTTAAAATTTTGTCAACTTTAGTGTTTTGCATTATTTGAATATTATAAATGAAATTTAAAAATAAAAAAATTGAAATCGACTGATTATCCCTTGGAATAATTATTTTATTTTTTAAAAATTTCAGAGGAAAATCGGGAGAAATTTCCCCTGGTTTTATTAAATTTCTCTTATTTAAAAAAAAAAGTCCGGCGAAAAATCGGGGAAAATTTCTCTTGATTTTATTCAATTAATTAATTTTTTAAAATTAAATCAGAGGAAAACTAGCCTAATATTCTGCCAATTTGTTTCCGGCAGAATATTCTGTCGGTTTTCCACCGGTCTATGGCTAGTTGCCGATTCCGGCGGAAAACTGGGGAAATTCCGACGGACTAAATTTCGCCGATTTTACGATTTTTCAGCAGAACTTTCGCCGGAATTCAGCCGAAATTCGGCCTTTTTCCTGCAGTGAAAGAATCTTTATAATGTCTTATCATATAAGGAATTTCGTTATTCTAATGCACTGGTAAGTGGGGCGAATAGGTTTTAGCAAGTTGACAAACGCCGACGATTCAGTTATAGTTACAAATTACTAAAATAACATTTACTAATGTCAAGAATGCCATCTTTTCAATAGAGTTGCTGAAGAAAATAAGTCTTACAATCGGTTAAGTGTTTATATTAATTTTGGTATTAGTTGTATTTGAATATTACTGATCTCAAATACATATATGTTGTATGATAAGAATTATACGTGTTGCTGAAATTACATCCAAGTCATGAGACTAGACATGTTGCAGATATAGAATCATATTTGGATTTACAGATATGATATTGTATTGACTTCATTTATCATTTGTCTAGTTAACATCAATACTGTAATTATCTGTTTAGTAATGCATGTTATATATATCCTACCCGTATAATTACCTTAGTCATTTGTATTTCCAACAACATATTATCTAACTATGCAAGCGGGTGAAGAGCCAAGTATTTTCTAACTATGCCACATTTTACAACAAACATGCGCATATAAATAAAAGACACATTAATGTATCAATTAATAACATCAATAGCATATCATTGGCACCTTGACAAATGACACCTATAATAAAAGCAGCTAGGTTAGCTCTCCAAAGAGCTACTTTTATTTATAAATCATTCAAGGCGGAAAATCAAACTTGCATGGAGCCATTTTTCATGCATTTTTATGCAGTTCCCAAATCCAACAATAAGGGAAAATCAAACTTGCATGAAGCCTTTTCTACTACGAGAAAATCGATCTATGAAAATCCTAATTTTTTTTGTTTTATTTTTAACTTTAATGGGAGGAAAACCATTAGATTTTTGCCCATCATACCACTAAATCTAGTTAGGCAATAAGTTGGATTGCTACAATTGCAAGGACAAATCATTTTGATGATCACATTCCTCTAATAGAAGAGATAAAAAAACTAACTTATAGAGAATAGAAACAAATTTAATTCATAAAATAATAATAATAATAATAAAGAAAAAAGAAAAAGAAACAAATTTAGGCGACTTTTCCTACAAGGCTACGACTCTTCATCTTCTCTTTATTCCGCTGCATTTTTGTTTTGATTAGCATTACAACCAGATCCGATCTACCCCACCCCTCGCTCTCCCTCTCCCTCTCTCTCTCTCTCTCTCTCTCTCTCTCTCTCTCTCTCTACATACATTCGTAGAGAGAGAATTATATTTGCATATAGTTACATATATAGATTGGTGGAATACTTGTCTTTCGGGAAGCTTGTTCCTTGGATTTGATGAGGAGATGGGCAAAGCTTCAGTGATCATCTACATTACAGTAGCAGTAGTCCTCCTACTTTTCATCTCCCGCTACTCCGACGACAGCAAGTCCCAGGGCAATCGCCACCGCCATCGCCGCCTAAAAATCCGCTCCAACTTCACCTTTGCCCACCCCGCCGAACCCCACCATCCCCACGAACGCGCCGCCGCTTTCGACCCTTTGGTCGCCGACATCGAGCGCAAGCGTGAGGACAAAGAGTGGGAGCACCATTACTTCCAGAACCACCACCCCGAGTCGACTCAGTCGATGTCGGCTCCCGGCCACGAGACCCAGCCCGAGTGGGAGGATTTCATGGACGCCGAGGATTACTTGAACGATGAGGAGAAGTTCAATGTGACCAACAGGCTGGTGCTTCTGTTCCCCAAGATTGATGTTGATCCGCCGGATGGGTATGTGAGTGAGCACGAGTTGACCCAATGGAACTTGCAGCAGAGTCAGAGGGAGGTGTTGCATAGGACTGAGAGGGATATGGAAGTTCATGACAAGAATAAAGATGGGTTTGTGTCGTTTTCCGAGTATGAGCCCCCCAGCTGGGTCAAGAATTCAGGTGAATTTTCGTTGATTCGCTTTTGGATTGCAGGACATTGTCATGTATGATAGATCCTTGTGTTTGGTTCTCAATTCATGGTTCTTGAAAGCAATGGAAAGCTGTTTGAGAGCATGGATTCCTTGAAAATTTGGAAATAATTATTTCATTTTGCTGGAATTGTACTGTTTCAAAATCATATGGAACTAAAATTAAGGATTCCAAGCCTACAAAGCAAGGGTTGAATTCCCTTTCTTTTGCATGCTTCCTAATTGATTCGGATGTGAATCATCCTCCAACCAAATCATGAAGTGGATATCAAAGGAGAGAGTTTCATTTTCGGGGATTATCTAAAATATCTTAGTAGTCAGGTCATTTAACTAAGCTGCTTGAGTATTTATACTGTGCTTCTCTTGCCAACTTGTGATGATGATACTCTTAAACCCTAAACCCTAACCGAAGTTGATCTGTAATGTAATATATTTTAACGATTATTTTTTCTCCAGATAATAACTCATTTGGATATAATATGGGCTGGTGGAAAGAGGAGCATTTTAATGCATCCGATGCCGATGGAGATGGACGTTTGAATATCACAGAGTTCAATGAGTAAGTTTCTAATCAGCTAGGGGTTTCAACTTCAAGAAGGAGATAGTTTTTTCTGGCCTTGCTTCTCTGTATTTAGTATTTTGAAAACTACTCAATCTTTTGTTTTGCATTTTTGGTTATAGTTTTCTGCATCCAGCTGATACCAGCAATCCGAAGTTGCTTCATTGGTTGTGCAAGGAAGAAATAAGGTGCTCTGACTTTTCTATTATTTAGTTGTGAATGTCAATTGCATTAGTTAGCTCCCTGGAATCTCTCTCTCTCTCTCTCTCTCTCTCTCTCCCCCTGCCAAAGGTGTTGATAAGACATTTGAGTGCCGGAAATTGAAAGTTTCACTTTTGACCATTAGTTACTAAATATATTTTTAAATATTGTGAAGGAAGCGGTAGATATAGCTACTTAGCTATTCAACTCATTCTCTAAGGTAATTAAAGTTGATAATGGCAATATGGAAGTAGGGAGTAGTGCTCTATCCAGGCATGTACCATATTACAATGTTTGAGTTCGGGACTTTTTTGTTGTGAGCTTCAAAACTATGTTCTTTTTATGGCAAGTTGGATTTATTTGTTTATCTTTTGGGTGAGGGTGGGGAAGCTGTTACATCTTAAGGTATGATTCTCAAGTTGCTTAAGTGAGGCTATAATGTAAATAAGGATAATCCCATGTCATCCAAGTGGGTAGTCCCCGAGTTGGGTTGCAAACCATTGTACCATGCATGTTGATATCATCATTTTGATCTTATAAGGCATCATGTTCACATCCAACATGTAAAAACCTATCTCAGTACCACCTAAGTGGGTGGATGAAAGTCCTGTAAGTATATGCTTACGAAATTGTTTTATAGTCTCCTTAGAGAGGATACCATCACCATTCATTCTACCTGAAAGAATCTTCAGGTTTGACCTCAAAATCTCAGCTGTTAAATGGAAATAATTGCAGGAGAATTTTTTGGTCGAGGGCTTCAGGATAACAAATTTCTCCTGTCTTAAACTACACATATTTTCACTCATAGGTCATTGCTATCATTAAGCAAAGCAGTTTTTGGCATGTCATTTACTCTGCATTATCATCTTCTACACTTCGTCCAAGGAAATTTAATGATTGAAGCGGAGTTGAAAGTCAAAGAGTCTAACAGTTTGGTGCAGGCACTACAAATCTCCTAGTAATTATTGGATGCTGGCTTCAATACAAAAGGGAGAAGATAGTGTAGGAGATGGGGTTTTGAGACAGCGCAAAATGGGGTGGTTCTAGTGTCTGCTTCAATCACAGAATGTACTGTAATTCAATTTTGTTAAACTAGGGGAAAAATTTTACTTGTGATGCGATTGCTTAGACAGGTTTGATAGGCAGCCTGATATTTCTTGTGTTTATGCCTTCATCATTACTAGATCGAGATAATAACATGTGAAGAATAATGATTAGTGGCTGTAGCAATGAAGCTAAAGCAGATAGCACAATAGATATAGCCTACTGACTTATTGACTGGATCAAGATGTCTGATTTAACCGTAGATGTGAAGCAGAAGATAGGTCTGCACTGTGGAAATGAACATATTGTATTCCAGAGGAGAGCATCTGGCATGGAGGCATATTTGTAATGGAGAGGTTTCTTTCGAAGGAGTATTGTTTGAAGTTCAAATGAGTTTTGGGAGGCAGATTTCTGTGGTAAATTGAATTTATTGGTAGAGGTATAACGAGTCTATACTGCTTCAGGTTTGTTACTATAAGTGGCTGCCGATCTATATATACATATATACTCACCTATATACAGGAGAGAGATTTGGATATCTGTAATCTGTATCATCATTATATGAGCTTTTTACTCTTTCCTTTTGCACAATGTGACATTGTTAATCCGGGCGAACGTTTTCATATCATTAAACCTGTCAATATGATGCTATTTTGTAGTGAAAAAAATGTATTTGTTTCTTTCAAATGTTAGCTAGTCAA
>CM047879.1:20198412-20225104 GCA_026212405.1 Petrea volubilis | reverse complement strand
ATTATGACCTAAAGCAGTTAAAGAAAACAAATGTTATCATGAGTAAAATTCCCCATTTTCATCCCGACATCTGCAACGATTTAGCCAAGAATAATGTCGCCAATCAGCTGATATTTATTTGGCTAATTTGCTGCAGATGTCGGTCCAAATTGGGAGAGTTTTAATACATTTTGTTAAACAGATGATACGTGAAACACAGGAGAACGGCCGGGCCGTGATATACTTGACGGCCTGCCGCTTGATCGGCACCTGCAGCAAATTTAAGTCAAGCTTTGCTTAAGAGAGAGAATTGCATATGCCGTCTTCATTTTATTATGGAGACACGGCCGTGGAAGATTATGCAACGGCATCAGGCTGTTGTCTTTCCCTTGCTAACGTTGCGTTTATTTGGTTGTAATTTCAATTAGGTGCATTGAGCTTAGCAGGATGTCTTCCACAACTTATTATAAGTTTATTGGATGTGATGGAGATTCTCTGCTTGGCCTGACACCACTGCTCACCCAAAAATGTATTTCTTGTTATTCTGTTTCAGTAATCAAAGGGAAACTAATATGTTTATTGTTGATAAATATTGTGCTAGGACTTTTTGCCCTTTTTTCTAAATGTTTAATGTATGGGTGATATCTCTTAAAAGCGTTATTTAATATTTCCAATAGTATGCCCTGCAATCTCTTAGTGGGCACTTATCGTTTGCAATGTTACGACATGCCAGTTTGTTGAACAACTTTGGTTATGCTTTTTCTGTACATTTTCGTTTAATAGACTAATGAAATCTCTTAATTCTAATATAAACCGGCCTGCATGTTTTGTGAAGAACGGGCGTTAAAGAAATAGAAATTGTATCATGCCTAAACACTCATCACTTCTCAACTACACCACCAAAGTGCAAAGTTTATTAGTTTTCCTTCATCGTAGCACCGGATGGCAAAACAATCATCACATTCGCAAATTCAAACCCAAAATGGCTTTTGGATTATACATGTGATAGCGTTGTGTAAGCCATATTGCCGAACAATGTATAAAATGCTTATTACAGCGTTCACGGCCAGGCCGTTTGACATGTAACGGTCGTTCGACCGTCTATCGCTTAAACGTAGAACAATATCTCTGAAGCCCCTACGCTTTGTTTGAGCATTTTCTCTTAAGGGACTGCTGTATCACCTTAAGCGATTCGCGTGAAACTCTGCATGTCCTTGAGTCACCAGTGCTAATCAATCATATTGCTTATGATTATCGTCAATTCAATAGTATAAATCTCTGACTTGGCAACATGTGTCGTGCCTAAACACTCATCACTTCTCAACTACACCACCAAAGGGCAAAGTTTATTAGTTTTCCTTCATCGTAGCACCGGATGGCAAAACATGTTTGGAAGTGGATGGTTGCTATCAGAAAAGAGTTTTCGAGTTTCAATAAACACATTCACAAATTCGGGCACCAATATGGCTAATGGATTATCCATGTGATCGCGTTGTGTAAGCCATACTCGCGAACGATGTATAAAATGCTTATTACAGAGTTCACGGCCATGCCGTTTTACATTTAACGGTCGTTCGACCGTCTATCGCTTAAACGTAGAACTATATCTCTGAAGCCACTACGCTTTGGTTGAGCCTTTTCTCTTAAGGGACTGTTGTATCACCTTAAGCGATTCGCGTGAAACTCTCCGTGTCCTTGAGTTACCAGTGCTAATCAATCATATTGATTATGATTATCATCAATTCAATAGTATAAATCTCTGACTTGGCAACATGTGTCGTGCCTAAACACTCATCACTTCTCAACTACACCACCAAAGTGCAAAGTTTATTAGTTTTCCTTCATCATAGCACCGGATGGCAAAACATGTTAGGAAGTGGATGGTTGCTATCAGAAAAGAGTTTTCGAGTTTCAATAAACACATTCACAAATTCGGGCACCAATATGGCTAATGGATTATCCATGTGATAGCGTTGTGTAAGCCAGTTCACGGCCATGCCGTTTTACATTTAACGGTCGTTCGACCGTCTATCGCTTAAACGTAGAACTATATCTCTGAAGCCACTACGCTTTGTTTGAGCCTTTTCTCTTAAGGGACTGTTGTATCACCTTAAGCGATTCGCGTGAAACTCTCCGTGACTTTTATTTTCCTTTAAATCCTTTAATGGTTTCACTTATCTCTTAAGAAATATCACAGCTTTGTCCCTTAACACGTTGTTTTCGATAAAAAAATAGATTTTCTTAGTTATTATGCTCATCTTTTAATATATAGATAGATAGGCATACGTCTTTTAGTGCGGGTCCCAAAGTCACGTCATGTCATTTGCAGAAAACATGATTTTTAAATACATTTGTACGTTCGTCAAAGAGATTTCGTGTATCTTTGTATCTCTTAATATCTTCAGAGTCACGTTCTCTTAGCGCGGGTCCCACGGGCACATCGTTTAAAAAGATAGGATGATTTTGAAAACACGGGCACGTCCTACCATGCGGATTTCAGTTTTTCTTTTCATCTCTTAATGGATGAACATTTCCATTAAGATATATAGAGACATGGTCTTTTCGTGCGGGTCGCATGGGGATTGGGTTTCGTGTCAAATGGCAGAGTATTCTTTGAATCTCTTAATGGTTAGACTTATCTCTTAAGAACTATCAGAGACAATATTTTCGCACATGCAAGTCCAATCATGATAGAAAGGTGAGATTTTTTGAATCTTTTAAAGGTCGGAGAATGTCGGCGAAACCTCGTTCCAAGATATCCAATTAAAGTTATTACAAGAATCTAATTCTGCTATAAATTGGGCTACTGTCCACCTAAGCCTTCAAAGGAAAATCTCATCCCAGGCTTCTCAGCCATTTTAGCCAAAAAATACACAAATCTGCTTATATTTATTTTGCTAAATTTGCCCTGCCGTTGCGCACATCTTGTTTATGAAATGATATGTGACACACAAGAGAACACCCTGGCCGTTATATATTTGACGGCCATTCGTCATGATCGGCACCTGCAGCAAATTTAATTGAAGTTTGGCTTTAGAGAGTGAATTGCATATGATGTCTTTATTTTGTGTGGAGACACGACCGTGGAAGACGATGCATCGGCAATCAAGCTGGTGTCTTTCCATGTTTAACTTATCAGAATGTCTTCCACATTTTTTTTAATTTTTTATTTAGTATATATTTTAAAATCAAAATGGCTTTCTTGTCGGAAGCCATTTTATTGTTCAAATGTAAAGCCATTTTTGTTTGCTGTTTAGGCCGACAAAATGGCGAATTAAAAGATATGTTGTACTTAGCTGTTTAAGCGATTCTGTTTTAGTAATCAATAGTAATGTTATTAGCTGTTTAAGCGATTCTGTTTCAGTAGTCTTGAGAAATGTTATTAACATGCGATATATTTCTGTATTGTTCTTAGATGTTTAAGCCATATGATTCTTGTGCAAGGGCTTTTATTCTGATATTTCTAATATACATTGTAGAATAATTCTTTACTTTTTCATTTCATAAGATCAATGAAATCTCTTAATTCCAAAATATCGAGTGTCCTAACACACCCGGACAGTTTTGAAAAAAACTTACGTTATTATTTTTTTTTGTCTCTTAAGAAGCATCTTTTATCTCTGAAACGATGTTTTCTGTAAATCTATAATCTAACACCACAAAATCCATTGATGAGTTTGATCTTTGTTTGTCTACGGCCGTGTTCGTTTTGAAAAAGACGGCCGTACCTATTAATCTCTGCAACGAATATTTACTCTGAAGAGTATCTCTTAAACTAATTATCGTTTTTCAGGAATATATCCTTTTACGAGTTTGCCGTTGATCATGCAGTCTTTTAATTACAAAATACAGAGTGTCCGAATACGCCCTGACCGTTTTGAGAGAAACTGGCTTTATTATTTTTGTTTTCTCTTAAGAAGCATCTTTAATCTCTGAAACGATGTTTTCTGTAAATCTATAATCTAACACTATAAAATCCATGGATGAGTTTGATCTTTGTGTGCGCACGGCCGTGTTCGTTTGACAAAAGACGGCCGTACCGATTAATCTCTGCAGCGATTATTTACTCTGAAGAGTATTTCTTAAACTAATTATCGTTTTTCAGGAATATATCCTTTTACGAGTTTGCCGTTGATCATGCAGTCTTTTAATTACAAAATACAGAGTGTCCGAATACGCCCTGACCGTTTTGAGAGAAACTGGCTTTATTATTTTTGTTTTCTCTTAAGAAGCATCTTTAATCTCTGAAACGATGTTTTCTGTAAATCTATAATCTAACACTATAAAATCCATGGATGAGTTTGATCTTTGTGTGCGCACGGCCGTGTTCGTTTGACAAAAGACGGCCGTACCGATTAATCTCTGCAGCGATTATTTACTCTGAAGAGTAATTCTTAAACTAATTATCGTTTTTCAGGAATATATCCTTTTACGAGTTTGCCGTTGATCATGCAGTCTTTTAATTACAAAATACAGAGTATCCGAATACGCCCTGACCGTTTTGAGAGAAACTGGCTTTATTATTTTTGTTTTCTCTTAAGAAGCATCTTTAATCTCTGAAACGATGTTTTCTGTAAATCTATAATCTACCACTTACAAAATCCATTGATGAGTTTGATCTTTGTGTCTGCACGGCCCTAAACCCTAAACCATAAACCCTAAACCCTAATAGACAGTCTCGTAACGTCTTTGTTCTCTTCAATTCAGCTATTATGTAGTCCTTATTTAAAAAGCTAACAGGTCGTTTGTAGTAGAAGATCGCACTTTGAAACTCTGAACATTAAGAGTCGCTACCATTAAGAGACACCGACGGGGCTTAAGAGATTATTTAATGTTACCTCCTAAACATTTTGTGGGTCCCTTTCAGAAATAAATTTGAATATCAAAAGGTACCCGCGGACACGAAGCGTCACCTTAGTACAAACTTCACTTCTTCTTCTTCATTCTCCTTACTCTTAAACAACTCTGGTTCTCCACTTTTCTTTCCACGCTACAGTACAAAATCAAACCCACGACCGTGCGTCTAGCCTCCGTCTATCTTTCGCTGTTGGTTCCCTCAGAAAACTCTTGCCTGCTGAACAAATTCCATTTTATTTTGGTTTTGCCCTAATCCAAAACCCACGATTATGGACAACCGCGAAGAGAAAGAAACACAAAGTAGCAATGTCGCCGGCGATGAGATTACGGCACAAATTACGTCAGTTTTACGTGAAATCACCGAAGGTAATCATGAAAAAGAAATGACGAGAAAAGAAGGAGAGGCCGAAGATGCGGTACCGTCCCTTGGTTTATGTATTTTTTTATTTTTTTATAACGTCTCCTGTTTTCGCTTGTATTTAAGAGATCTTTGTGTGAGCACTGCTTCCTTGAAACCGTCTATATGATCATTGTTGTCATTATTTTCATTAGCTTGTTCTGATGGTAACTGCGCGGGACTTGCATGAGAATATGTACGGACATGGTCATAACAACATTGGATTGCAGTTTGGGGAAAAGCTACTGTTTGATAAAGTACATAAACATTTATTGTCTTTGCTGATAAGTGCTCGATTTGGTTGATAATTTCCTGGATTGCAAGTAGACGATGTTTTCATGCAGGAAGATGACCCGGATAGTCTTTCAGTTCCGTCGAAATCAGTCGGGATTGATTTTGATGTTTATGGGCTACGCATCCCGTTGCATGACCTCAACTACTTCCCGACGAGGGTGACAGTGAGGTCGTCGTGGAGTAGGTTTGATTCAATAAGGGATACTCTCAATCAGATGCCCTCTAAATATAAAAAGCTATTCCTTAACTCGTGCTTCGGTCATTTCTTCCCCATTGCCGATGTGTATCAATGGCCAGGAGTCTTCTGGGGCCAATTGTTCCACTATCTGATGCTTCATAGGGTAGAATGTGCCAAGAGATCAGATTTGTGGTTCCTTGTTCAGGGCAAGCCTGTCAGATTTGGTATCAAAGAATTTGCCATTATGACAGGCCTTAATTGTGGCCAATTTCCCCCTGAAGCTGATGTGAAGGAAGTCAGGCTGAAAGGGAAAAGATTCTTGGAGAAGGTCTTGGATGGTGCACCCAATGTTAGAGGGTCGCATTTGGATGAAAAGTTAAAGGGATCCAATTACCAGGGGAGGGAGAAGATAAGTATCTGTCTTGTGTTGTTCGTACATTCAATCCTTATAGCTGGGGATGAGAGCAAGTGGGTGAACAAGGATTGGATTATGATGGCACATGATATAGATTTCTTCAACTCCTATCCTTGGGGGAGGTTATCTTACCAGCTAACTTTGGATTCCATCCTCCGGACAGATTTGAAAAGAAAGTACACCCATATGTTTGATAAACCGCGTATGGGTGAAAAGAGAAAGGAAAAAAATATAAATTACAATATTTATGGATTTCCTTGGGCTATAATGGTATTCTCAAATTCCTTAGTATTTTTACTATTTCCAATTTTGATGCATATAAATTGACCTACATGCATCTCATTCAATCTAATGTTTCTTTGCATAAGGCTTGGGTTTACGAGGCTGTACCACATTTCGCAAGCTGTGCCCAGAACATTAAGGCGTCGGAGGATTACCCCGTGCTCCCCCTTCCAAGAATGGTGAGATGGTTCCACAAAAAATCATCTCAATGGGATCTCCAGACAATCTCCAAGGAGATGGAGATCTCCGAAGTTAGTTCTAAAACACTGATTTCTTTTGAAATGTATTTGTTTCTCTTATTTTTTGCTGAGTCATCCCTTAAGCAACTTTAATTGGTATTAAGAGATGAATGTTAAGGGGTTGACCGTTGTTGAAAATACGGCCGTTTTTTGAAAATAAGGCATTAAGAGAAATCTCATATGGGCTAGGTGTGTTTCCATTCACGACCGTTCTTTTCAACTCTATTTATACGGCCCATGTTTTTCTGAGACATCCCTTAAGCAACTGTAATAGTTATTAAGAGATGAGTTCGAACGGGTTGACCGTTTTTATACATACGACCGTTTTTTCTTGTAAAAATTAATGAAGCCTAATTAGAAACTTGTCATTCGGCCTTGGTGTGTTTCCATAAACGACAGTTTTTTACAACTGCATATGTATGTCCCTTATTTTTTGAGACATCCCTTAAGCGACTCTACTAGTTATTAAGAGATAGTTATTAAAGGATTGCCCGTTTTTATATATACGGCCGTTTTTATTGTCGCAAGAATCAGTTAAGGCTTAAAAGAAATTTCTTACGGGCTAGGTGTGTTTTCATTCACGACCGTTCTTTTCAACTCTATTTATATGGCTCATGTTTTTCTGAGACATCCCTTAAGCAACTATAATAGTTATTAAGAGATGAATGTTAACTGGTTGACCGGTTTTGAAAATACGGCCGTTTTTTGAGATAAGGCATTAAGAGAAATCTCATATGGTCTAGGTATGTTTCAATTCACGACCGTTCTTTTCAACTCTATTTATACGGCTCATGTTTTTTTGAGACATCCCTTAAGCAACTGTTACAGTTATTAAGAGATCAGTTTTAACTGGTTGGCCGTTTTTATAAATACGGCCGTGTTTTCTTGTAAAAATTAATGAAGCCTAATTAGAAACTTGTCATTCGGCCTAGGTGTGTTTCCATAAATACGGCCGTTTTTTCGTGTATATCTATGTCCCTTATTTTTCTGAGACATCCCTTAAGCAACTGTACTAGTTATTAAGAGATAGATTTTAACGGATTGCCCGTTTTTATATATACGGCCGTTTTTTGTGTCTCAAGAATCAGTGAAGGCTTTAAGAAGAAATTTCTTATGGGCTAGGTGTGTTTCCATTAACGACCGTTCTTTTCAACTCTATTCATACGGCTCATGTTTTTCTGAGACATCCCTTAAGCAACTATCATAGTTATTAAGAGATGAATGTTAACTGGTTGACCGTTTTTGAAAATACGGCCGTTTTTTGAAATAAGGCATTATGAGAAATCTCATATGGGTTAGGTGTGTTTCCATTCACGACCGTTCTTTCCAACTCTATTTATATGGCTCATGTTTTTCTGAGACATCCCTTAAGCAACTGTAGTAGTTATTAAGAGATGTGTTTTAACGGGTTGACCGTTTTTTTTAATACGCCCGTTCCTTAAAATGATTTTGTCTTATATATAGTGGTAACTCTTTTTTTTCCAGGTGAACGTTCACCCATTCCTCTATCCAACAAAAAAAGAGTTGGATCAGGCCTACTACATCACTTGTGATGAATTGGAGGACGAAGTAGATGAACTTATTGATCATTTGAAGAATGAGTTGTCCGGTGTCATACATCTTACTACTTCGTCTATTGAGCAAGTCGACATGGTTGATGTCGACATCGAAGGGATCGGGGGTGAACATGAAGAGTTGGAGCCTGTAAAAGAAAAAGAAGCATTTTTTGCCAATGTTTCTCCATTGGAGCCTACGGAGCCCACAGTTGCTCAAATTTGTCCTCCTGAAGAGGTTCCGGCCAAAGATTGTTGTCCCCACCATATCGAAATTATTGAGCATATAAAAGAATTGGGGGCCAAACTAAGTTCTCTGGAAGATTTCATGAAGACATCTTTGGCCAGGATAGAAAAGAAACAAAGTCAGATCGACTTGGTCCAAAGTATTAAGAGGAGACCTGTGAGGGAGAAAAAAAGAAGCCGTTATTTCAAGTCTCCATTTACTGCTGAGCTTAAAAAGGCAAAGAAATCCGAAGTTGAGCCAGCACAGGAGGAAGACAATGGTGTAGTTGAAACAGGAATTGAAGCTGCCCAGAGGGCAGAAGGAGAAACAAATTCAGGCACCCAAAGTGAACCCAATTTTTTGATGCCCATTTCTAAGCGAAAGAGGACTGCTTTCAAGCAATGGTTTGAGGCGGTTGGTGATAACTCGAGAATAAGTTGTATCGTATCATCCGTAGACAAGACCACATTTACAAGGCTTTTAACACCGAAGTGTTGGTTGTGTGAGGAAGTAAGTTTAACCATGTACATTTATATTACGATGTAATACCAATGTTCTGTGAAACAGTTATGCTTATTCATCTTTATGCAGGAAATCCACGAGGCATTAGCTCTTATGAGAGTCAGACAGAAAAAACATCCCAACACCAAGTGGGGTCAAAATAATTCGTATGCCACCGTGGATGCATATTTCACCAACGGCCTAACTCTGGTCGCGGGTCGTATTTGGAGTCGCCTGGATAAAAGAAAAATAAAAAAGAATAGGGAAGTCAGTAACAGCGCACTTGAAGCTGCTTTTAATGCAGTTGTTGACAATATAGAATTCTGTATGAAGTATGTAGATCCCCAAACACACAATCATGGGGGCATGGTACTTGGGTCCAATAGGGTATATGGTGTTTTGAACATCCATAACACCCACTGGATTACAGTAGTGTGGAAATTAGAAGAGGGGAAAGTGGAGGTTATGGATTGCTCCCCGGAGTGTTATCCGGCAAGTAAATTTGATGAAGTAATGCGTGGGCCTTGCTATGTTTTCCCCAAGTTGTTGAAGAAGAGTGGTAGATATGCCCATCTTGGGAAGGCTCTAGATCGGAAGTGGCCGGTTGTGAGAATTCCTTCGCCTCATAACGATCGAAGGTTACCATTTCAAAAAACAAAATTATTTCCTACGAATACTTTATGGAATTCTTTATCCATAATGTTGTGTATGGTTTGTTCTGCAGTGGAGATTGCAGGCTTTACTCTTTGAAGTTCATAGAATACCACATTACCGGTACCCCTATGGACACCATTAATGACGAAACAATCGATCTATTTCGAGAACGCCTCGCTGTGGAGCTTTTTTATGGCCAAATGGATACCCTTACTGAACCTGAAGAAGACTTATAGTGTAAATGTATATTAATTTAATCCTAACTACAGTCTAAATGTATATTTTTAAATTATTCCTAACCACATAAGAAGTGTAAATTATGTTACTAAGTATTGATGTATATTAATCTGACTAGTTATTGTATGCAACGTACGTAAGATAAGTACAATTTTAGAATCGACCCTAAAGAGAACTTCTTGTTCATTAAGAGACAACAAACTACTCACGCCCATCTTTCACAAACGACCTTGGCATTTTCTTTATCTCGACTAAGTGATCCCTGAATGGAAGAAAACCAAAACGGCCGTTTATAAACATACGGCAAACTCGTTAATGGGTATATTATTAAAAAATCCATTATTTGTTTAAGAGATATTCTTGAAAGTAAGTTATCTCTTCAGAGATTAAAACTACGCCCATATTTCACAAACGACCCGGGCGTTTTCTTTATGTGGGCTACGGAATCCCTGAATGAAAGACAAGAAAAACGGCCGTGTATAAACATACGGCGTACTCGTTAATAGGTCTAATTTTAAAAATACATTATTTGTTTCAAGAGATATTCTTGAAAGTAAATTATCTCTTCAGAGATTCATCAGTACGCCCGTCTTTCACAAACGACCTTGTAGTTTTCTTTATTTCGACTACGGAATCCCTGAATGGAAGACAAGAAACACGGCCGTGTATAAAAATACGGCTAACTCGTTAATGGTTATATTATTATATAATCCATTATTTGTTTAAGTGATACTCTTGAAAGTAAGTTATCTCTTCAGAGATTAAAAACTACGCCCGTATTTTACAAACGACCTGGGCGTTTTCGTTTCTTTATGTGGACTACGAATTCCCAGAATGGAAGAAAGGCGAAACGGCCGTGTATAAACATACGGCAAACTCTTTAAGGGGTATATTATTAAAAAATCCATTATCTGTTTAAGATATATTTTTGAAAGTAGCTTATCGCTTCAACGATTAACAAATACGCCCGTATTTAAAAAACGACTTTGGCGTTTTCTTTATTTGGAATCCGGAATCCCTGAATGGAAGACAAGAAACACGGCCGTGTATAAAAATACGGCTAACCCATTAATGTGCTCTTCTTAAGAATACATTATTTTTTACACTTGAAATAAGCATACCTTAGAGATTCATAAATACTACCGTCTTTCACAAACCACCTTGGCGTTTTCTTAATGTGGACTACGGAATCGCTGAATGGAAGACAAGAAACACGGCCGTGTATAAACATACAGCGAACTCGTTGATGGGTATATTCTTGAAAATCCATTATTTGTTTAAGAGATACTCTTGAATATAATTTAACGCTTCAGAGATTAAAATGTACGGCCGTATTTGACAAACGACCCGGGTGTGTTTTTGTTTGGGCTAAATGGAAGAGAAACAAAAACGCCGTGTACAATATCGTATTTATTCTACTCATTAAGAGATGGTTTTTAATCTATTAAGAGAGATGTCATACGGTCGTGCTTTAATGTACGGGGTTATTTTTGAGCTTTGTTCTCAACTTTTTATCATCACGGCCGTTTTACCAAACACGGGTTGGTAGTAAGCCATTTTCTTCAACCTTAATTTATTTTCAAATTGACCCCCGCATAGAAGTCAAGTTATTTATAATTTGACCCCCGCTTCAAATCCTGGCCTAAATATACACTTTATTTACCCTAATTAGTGCCACGCCATATTTTCGATCAAAAAGAAATTGGAAATAAAATTCGAGGGTTAGTTTCTTAAATAAAAACTTGAAGGGCCTTCTCGACCAAATTTTCTCAGAGAAGGGTTTATTGGCAGGACTGGATTGGAACGGGTTTTGTCAATACGCGCGGCACGCCTTCAAATAAAATCGAGGATTCAATTGATATTCGAGGTTTTCTAATAGACGATCTTTTCAAGTTTTTTTTTAAGCGAACGATCCATAAGTTTTAATTTTTAGGTAGACGGCTCTTTTATTAATTATACATAATTAATTATAAATTAAATTTAAATATTATTAAATAAAAATATTTATTTATTTTTTAAAAATTATATTTTAACCGCAAAGGAAGAATATATTACAAAAAATAATTTATTCAATACTCAACCAAAAAAAAAAAGTAAAACAAAACAAAACCAAATAAAAAAAAGACAGATACACGCAAACACCATCACACAATTAAAATTAACCATTCAAACTTTATGAGATTCCAAAATTGATCAAATAATCTATTTGCTCATAATAAAGAGAGCTGATTTATGGCAAAAAATTGAGAAATTTTGACTGGAGGAGATAAAATGGTGGCAACGAAGTGCGCGCTACATTGCCGCCGTTCCACCTCCTCTGGCCAAAACTTTTCAAATTTCTGTATATAAATCAACTTCTTTCATCATGAGTTAATAAATCATGTATTCAATTTAACATTTTAACCAATTTGTATTGTTTAATTTGATGATGTGCGTGTATTGTGTGTGTTCTTTTTTTCTCCTTCTCTTCCTGTTTCTTGTTTGTTTCCTGGGTTGGGGTTGGGTGGGGTATTTTTCTATTTTGGTTATTTTTTCTATTTTTTTTAAGAAAAAAACTTGTATTATTTTTGTTTATAGTAATTTTAAAAAATTCGTATTAGCTTATCTCTTACTCAATTTGTTTATTATGTTTTCAATCATTTGATCTTAAGAATAAATTTATATTGTTTTAAATAAAGATGATTTAATATATATAAGATCATTATGATTATTACATAGAATTATTATGATAAGATGAATTGATATCTATACTTCTATTAACTAGACATATATATAATAGATAGTTCAAAATGAATTTATATCAATATTTTCCCAAAAAATAATAGAATCACTTAAATGATTGAGTGATTAAAAAATTCGTATTAGCTTATCTCTTACTCAATTTGTTTATTATGTTTTCAATCATTTGATCTTAAGAATAAATTTATATTGTTTTAAACAAAGATGATTTAATATATATAAGATCATTATAATTATTACATAGAATTATTATGATAAGATGAATTGATATCTATACTTCTATTAACTAGACATATATATAATAGATAGTTCAAAATGGATTTATATCAATATTTTCCCAAAAAATAATAGAATCACTTAAATGATTGAGTGATTAATAAAGAGATTATTTTAAAATAAGAAAATTGTTTAAACAATTGAGTGGTCGTTGAAGAGATTATGCTAAAAAAAAACTAGATAATAGAATTTCTAAAGCAATAGATTGATCGCTTAGTAGAAAAAAAGAACATCTCTTAAGAGATAGATTGGTCGCTTAGTAGATTGGCCCGAACGACCGTCCATTTTTTGACGGCCCGATCGTTTAAGAGATTATGCTACATAGTAGAATAAATAGTCTCTTAAACAATCGAATGGCCGTTTAAGCGGTTTAGTTAGAAAAAAAGAATATTTCTTAAGAGATAGATTGGTCGCTTAGGAGATTGGCCCGAACGGCCGTCCTTTTTTTGACGGCCCGACCGTTTAAGAGATCATGCTACATAGTAGAATAATATAATCTCTTAAACGATCGAGTGACCGTTTAAGCGGTTTTGTTGAAAAAAATAATATCTCTTAAGAGGTAGATTGATCGCTTAGGAGATTACATTATGATTTTAAGAGATTATTCTAAAATAAGAGAATTATGCTAAAAATATATAGGCAATATTAGTATATTATAAGAGTATATATTACATAACTCTATCTTTTATAATAATCTTTTGTAGTATAGATATCTTAAATACATTATAATGAGCATTATAATAATATATTCATGATAAGATCATTATAATTATTACATAGAATCATTATGATAGGGTGAATTGATATCTATATTTCCATAAACTATACACACACACACACACACACACATATATATATATATATATATATTCTCTACAAATTAAAGATCTCTAAAATTATAATGATTATAACTATCTTTTATAGTATAAATTAGCATCATAAATGTAATTATATATAATGATATTTACCATGATCATTATAATAAAGAAGTCATGGGTATATTATAATAGTGATAATAATACTCATAATGATTCAATATAATAGTCATAACGATATTTTATAATATAGATATAGACATCATTAATATATTATAATGATCATTCTTATGTATTTGATTTATTATTTTCTAAAAGGATTATAATAGATAGTTCAAAATGGATTTATATCAATATTTTCCAAAAAAATAATAGAATCACTTAAACGATTGAGTGATTGATAAAGAGATTATTTTAAAATAAGAGAATTGTTTAAACAATTGATTGGTCGTTGAAGAGATGATGCTAAAAAAAAGCTGGATAATAGAATTTCTAAAGTAATAGATTGATCGCTTAGTAGGAAAAAAGAATATCTCTTAAGAGATAGATTGGTCGCTTAGGAGATTGGCCCGAACGGCCGTACATTTTTTGACGGCCCGACCGTTTAAGAGATCATGCTACATAGTAAAATAACATAATCTCTTAAACAATCGAGTGGCCGTTTAAGCGGTTTAGTTAGAAAAAAAAAGAATATTTCTTAAGAAATAGAATGGTCGCTTAGGAGATGAGGCCGAACGGCCGTACATTTTTTGACGGCCCAACCGTTTAAGAGATCATGCTACATATTAAAATAACATAATCTCTTAAACAATCGAGTGGCCGTTTAAGCGGTTTAGTTAGAAAAAAAGAATATTTCTTAAGAGATAGAATGGTCGCTTAGGAGATTGGCCCGAACGGCCGTCTAACATAATCTCTTAAACAATCGAGTGGCCGTTTAAGCGGTTTAGTTAGAAAAAAAAGAATATTTCTTAAGAGATAGAATGGTCGCTTAGGAGATTAGGCGGAACGGCCGTACATTTTTTGACGGCCCCACCGTTTAAGAGATCATGCTACATAGTAAAATAATATAATCTCTTAAACAATCGAGTGGCCGTTTAAGCAGTTTAGTTAGAAAAAAGAATATTTCTTAAGAGATAGAATGGTTGCTTAGGAGATTAGGCCAAACGGCCGTACATTTTTTTACGGCCCGACCGTTTAAGAGAACATGCTACACATTAAAATAACATAATCTCTTAAACAATCGAGTGGCCGTTTAAGCGGTTTAGTTAGAAAAAAAGAATATTTCTTCAGAGATAGAATGGTCGCTTAGGAGATTGGCCTGAACGACCGTTCATTTTTTGACGGGCCGATTGTTTAAGAGATTATGTTACATAGTAGAATAACATAATCTATTAAACGATCGAGTGGTCATTTAAGCAATTTAGTAAGAAAAGAAGAATATCTCTTAAGAGATAGATTGATCGCTTAGGAGATTAGGCCGAACGGCCGTACATTTTTTTACGGGCCGACCGTTTAAGAGATCATATTATAAAGTAGAATAACATAATCTATTAAACAATCGAGTGGTCGTTTAAGCGATTTAGTTAGGAAAAAAAAAGAATATCTCGTAAGAGATCATTTTATAGCTTAAGAGATTAGCTTGAACGGCCATTTATTTTGTCACGGCCTTGGTGTTTTGTTATTTTTGTAAGTTAAGTTATTTTCAATTTGACTCCTGAACATAAGTTAAGTTATTTATAATTCGACCCTCGTTCAAATTTTTGGATAAATAAGTATATTTATTTGCCCTAATTAGTGCCACGTCATAAATTCAACCCAAAAGAAAATAAAAATATAATTTGAGGGTTAGTTTCTTAAATAAAAACTTGAAGGGTCTTATGGGCTAAATTTTCTCTTGATATTCCTTAAATTTGATTTTAGGGTGTTGGGCTCTATAATATTGAAGTTGAACTATATATTTAATTTGTAAGTTTGTGTATTTATAAAATATGTATTATGGATTAATAATATAGTTTAATTTAAGATATTAGACCGTATTAATTGTGTATGTACTATTTTACCTTAAATTTGATAATTTTGAATAAAATTAAAAGGGTAAAAATATAAATACACAAATAATATATTCAATTCATAAATATAACTCTTATAATAATACACCCCTTATGAGATTGAATACATCACTAAATTATATATTCAATCCATGTGATTATGAATTTAGGTATTTTAGTACATATAATACCATAAATCAAATATGGCTATTCAATGGATTAATATTTGCACTACAATGTATTATCTTCAATCAAATGAAGCCCATATGTCTTATTAATTTTGATGTTATATTAGCTAAATAATGTTAAGATAGATACTATTATTTTAACTTATCACTGGTCATGCACCACTGATATTGTAGCTCAGTAATGAGAATTCAAATTTGAAATAACGTCTTAGATTCAAACCTTCTTGTTTTTCTCTCATTCCCCAAATCTAGGACATAATCTTTGTAAAATTAACACATATACCACCTTTAGTGATTCCCAAATGAATAATTAAGGGTTTTGACCTCAAATTTAGAAACCTTCTTGTTTTCTCTCATTTCCCAAAATTAGGACATAATCCTAGTAAAATTAACACGTATACCACATTTAGTGATTCCCAAATGAATAATTAAGGGTTTTGACCTCAAATTTAGAACATAATCTTTGTAAAATTAAAAATTATACTACCTTTAATCACTCTCGACAGAATAATTAAGGGCATTGCAGTCTCTAACACACACATGATTTTAGCGTGCATAATTTTGAGGGCATTCTCGCCTCTTTAGATAATTTTTTTTAGAAGTCCTAATGCTTTTAGAAATACAACTTAAGTCAAGAGTATAAAGCTTTAAGGGATTCTCTTGGCCGTGGGTAGGGATGGCAACGGGGCGGGTAAGGGGCGGGTTTGGCCAACCCCGGGACCCATCCCGTCGGGGAAATTTTGGACCCGGGCCCGGTTGGACCCCGTTCATGTTTTAAAAATAATTAAAAAAAATTTTAAAAGAAAATTGATATTATTACAACTTTATAAATATGAAAAAAATAATAGCACTACTAAAACACTAGTTATTTACAAATTTTTATGAACATATTTTAATTTTTAAAAAATTAAACATCATTATCACATATTTATTTGTACATATTTTGAAATCATAACTTAATTATTAATGTTATATAATTATTTTTATATACAAAAGTATCATATTTATTTTTTTAAGTAACTATTTATATAATATATACTTTTATATATGAAATATAGATGTATATTATACAAATTTACATAAAATAATAAATAAAAATATACATAAACTACTAACCGGGGCGGGTCCAACAAATGAAGACCCGGGACCCGCCCCGGACCCGGTTAGGAGTCTTCAAACCCTCCCCTAAGGTTTAACCCGAATCCATTGCCATCCCTAGTCGTGGGAGTAGTTGCAGTCATGTAGGTCAAGATGAAAATATAATGGCGATTTTCGAATATAAGTATCAATTTTTCATAATCATCCGGTATCACGCAATTTAATGTTCTGCAACCAAACGACGAAATTATTTCGTCATATTGATTCACTAAACATCTTTTGTGCATTCAAATTATTAACACGCATCAGTTATCTCTCAAAAAATAATTATTTTCCCTCTTTTTTTTTAACTAAAATAGTTATTCATTATCCCAGTTTTAATTTTAGGGAAAATAGCATATAATCTCCCTGCGGTTTTGAAATCCTATTAAAAACTTCCTCGTGGTTTAAAAATATAGAAAAAAATGCCTCCCGTTTTCAAAAAAGGTGCACAAAACTCCCTTCTGTCCAAAGTTAACGGAGAGTACATCACACTTGCTTGATCTACGAAATTGAAATTTTTTCCACATTTAAATGCAAGTGTATTGACATTTATACCCCTTTTTCTCATAATTTTAAATATATTTATCTAGTATTATGAATAAACCCCTCTAATTATTAAACTTTTAATTTGCTCTCTTCTTTTTCTTCTTCGTCATTCCCCCCACCACCACCCTTTCATGTCGCCGCCCACTATTGCTGGAGTTAAAACCGAAACGCCACTCTATGCATCTTGCCAAGACGAACCAAACCATACAATCAATTTTACCAAATTTCAAACAATTTGCATTTAATTAAAGAAATTTTATTAAAAACCCTAAAACCCACTAAAAATACTTATTAATCTTTTTCCTTTAATTTCTCCACCACCACATAGATCTGATATTCCCTTTCGATTTTTGAAATTTAGGGTTTGTGCGCTATGTGTGTTGTGTGTGCGTTTGTGTATGTTCTGTGTGTGCGCTGTGTGTGTGCGTCTATGTGTGCTTTGTGTGTGCATCTGTGTGTGTGCGTCTGTGTGTGCGCTATGTGTGTTGTGTGTGTGCATCTGTGTGTTAGTGTGTGTATTAGTGTGTGTGTGTGTGTTAGTGTGTGTATTAGTGAGTTGCGTGTGTTTGTTAGTATGTGTGTGTATTTTTTTTTCATGTTTAGTGTGTGTGTCTTTATAACTTTATATTATTTTTATCTCAATTATTTTATATATGTATATGTATATTTTATATTTTATATATAAATATATTTAATTTATATTTTTTATTTAAATACTATATTTTTATATTCAAACATTATTCTAGACTGTTCATTTATTAAGTTAAGATACTACGGTTCCATCTAAATGGCATAAAGGACATTCTTGCATAATTTTAATGGCGTTAAGTTTGAACTAACGGAGTGGGCAAATATGCAGGGTTTTTGAAAATACGATGGGTTTTTTTCATATTTTTAAACCACAAGCGGGTTTTCAGTAGGATTTCAAAACTACAGTGGGGTTATATGCAATTTTCCCTTAATTTTATTGTATCCAATTTTTTGTTAAACTTGTTGCTCGATATCATTGAGCTCAAACAACACCATTTGGATAATTGATAAAACACACAACACGTGGGAAATTAAATAAGATCTTTAACCTTATGTGTATGAAAATTTCATATAGACACATTTGATATATAAAATAAGATCTTTAATTTTGTTGCAATATTTCAAGTGCAGAAAAAAAATTCAAATTCTCATCGATATTAATTTTAATGAAAGAAAGCTCTTGGTGAAATATTTAGGTAATGTCCCTAATATCCACGAGGCTCACAAAAAGAAGATTTCAATAGCCTCATTGACAGGATTACAAGCAGGATTACTAATTGCAAACCAATGCACCTATCAAATGGTCATTTATGTATTTCATAACTTGTATGTCTATCGGTGTAGTATTTTTGTGCTACCTAGAGTGGTCATAAATGAGATTGATAAAAGACGCAGAACATCCTTATGGAAGAGGTTCGATGGATGGACATTGTAGAGTGGAAAGTGGCGTGGGAGAGTATGTAATTAAACCCAAATGTGAAGATGGTTTAGGAATCAATGATGTGTGTATATTTGGAATAAGGCCGTGGTTGGGAAGCAAATATGGGAGTTGGTTTAAAACCATGAGCTTTTGGGGACTTAAAAGTTGGCATTGGAAACACACAATGACAATTTGAGAGCCATTTAAGACATGCTTCCACTATAAATTGTGGGGGGGGGGGGGTGCTTCTCTTTATGGCACGACCCATGTTTAGGTGGCAACAATATTAAAGATATGTTTTCCGGAGGTTGATACCATAGACGCAGATGTTCCAAATACAACAAATTAAAGGTGAAGGACCTTTGGAGAAGAGGTCATTAGGTATTACCTAGCTTGATTAACCAAATGATGGCAACCGCATTGTGCAAAGTGCAAGCATTTCAAGTAGTTGACAGTCTGGGGCTTACACACAATCACCAATACATGCATCCAACATGCTTAGAACTTCCTAAGGCCTAGGTTTAGATTGTTCTGGGGCAAAATTACCAGCCCTCGACAGAGCTTCATAACATGGCTAGCCACGCAAAACATGTAAGTTGATAACAAAATATACAATAGTGTCAATTCGTTTACTTTTATAGGGACGATATATATGTAGATAGAGATCTTGTCTATTAGTGGCCGTGTGTAAGATTGTTTGTTGTCCAGATTGTTATTTGTTAGTACGGAATAATAAAATTACTTTACCAATATATAAATATTTATATATATACATACATGTAACAATTGTTGATATTTATTAATTTCTATGTTTTTATTGAGGAATTCCACAAAATGCCATATTATGAGTCCATTTGGATAATAAGTTTTTTAAAAAAAGTTATTGTCAAGCCGTATTTTTTATAGTAGATATTTGTTCATTTATATTTTTGTTTTTAAACTAAATAATTTTGAGTTCGAATGGGGTAATTTAAAAGTACTTAAAGTATGCTTTTATGTGGAAGTTATTTTGGATAACTTTTAAAAAGTCACTTTTTTTTTATGTTTCTATTTTTTTTTTGTTTTTTTTAAAGGGCCAAACCAATGCTAGCATTTTTTTTTCATATATATATATATTTTTAAATAAAAAAGAAGTGCTTTTCTTATGAAAACAAAGCCATCCAAACGGCCTCTATATCATATTATTAAAACTTAAAACCTTAGGGGTTAGTTTTCTAATTGATGAAATATTTAGGGGCAATTTGAAATACACGCAAAGCGCCGCTTCAACCTTTTTCTTTTCTTTTTTTGTTCTTTTTTGGATAGTTAGGCATAGCCCGGGGACCGGGGTTGAATAAGGCGGACACACACACACACACACACATATATATATATATTGCAGCATGAAAGCTAGGGCTCAGGGTTCAATTTACTTTATCTTCTTCATCTTTTACTGCGCATCAGTCATTTGATTTGATTGTTCCGTTGTCTTCTTGACCCCATCTGCCGCCGCCGGACCAGAACTCAGTTTCCCGAAATCATTCGTTTCTTGTAAAAATCCCAATTTCTTTATTCTCTTGCATGTTGTTTGGAATTTCGACCCATTCTTGACGAACATGTATTCCTCTCGAGGAGGCAGTGGCTATGGCCAACAGCAACCCTACTCTTCCCAATCTTCGTACACTCCTCAAAATAATGTATGATACCCCTCTCTATTTTTGGTTTGTTCTGTTGGTGTTTTCATTTGTTTATTTAGTTGTAATCTGGCTTTTGACTGAGTGGTTTGTTATCGGCATTGGCATTTGATTGGCAAAAAAAGTGGGGCGGATGGCTCAATATTGTTTATGTGTTTTTCTTTTTCCCTCTTGTAGTTGGGAGCTGCTACTTTACTTGGAGGAGGCCATCAAGAAACAGAATTGGGTGGATATAGAGGTCATGGGCATGTCCATGGGCACATTTCATCAGCGGCTGCAGCAGTGACGGTGCCATCTTCCCAACGTTATGGCGGGCAGTACAGCTCGGTCTACGGTTCTGCCGAGCAGCAGGTTGTTACCCACGCCCACTTGCCAATTTTTATCAATTTTTCATGTTCTGATCATTATCTTATCATATTACCGTATTGCAAACCCTTTGTTTGTCTTATTGTTGTATTAAGAAAAATTATTTTGGTCACCTGTAAGTCCTTTGATAGAGATTGATCTCAGCATGGCGGAAGGTAAGCTTACGCAAAGGTAGAAATAATCAGTTTGTCCATATTAAGAATAAGTTCATTGTGAAAAATGTAGTGCCTAGTGGCTTAGTAAAGTTGGAAAAAGTTGATTTATATGCATCATGTATGAAATCACGTGAAGTGTGGGTATGTAAACACTAATTTGTTTCAAAAGATAAACGTAAATCTAGTTGTGTCATTGTTTAAAGAAATTGGTGGAATTCAGGACCATAATGACAATATTCTGGGTTGTTGATTATTCTTATGTGGACTTTGGTTAGCTTGTGGGAATTGAGTTTGCTTCACTTTAGCCTGTCAAAATATGAATTTTGGATGCACTTGCTGCCACATGCAAAAATTGGTATGATCTTGTACGGCTGAGTATACCTTTTCATTGCCTCCTTGTGCTGGATAAAACTTATTTTTGAAATCTTCATTGTTACTTTCCCCGAGGAGATTCCTAAACTAATTTCGTTAATAATATGTTCCCAGTAAATCCAAAACGTTTGTGGTTGGTGAAAGTATCTTAGAGATCTCCTATTTGATAATTGTATTTTAAGTATTTCTCTACTTGGATGATTTTCCTTCATTATGAGGCAAATAGGAAACCTTGTGGAGTTGTTGTATTCTGTGGCTCAGGATGAATACTATGTTTCAAATTTTGGGACATTAAACTGGGGGTTGGGTTTATGGTCAAGCATTACCTTGGTAGAGGCCATTTCCAGAATTTGGAATGTTTTTTGGAAGCTAAGGATAGAGTTTTTATAGATTGGTTTCCTTAATTGACACTTCTTTATGACTCTCTATTGTTGTAAATTGTCATTATTTGCTATAGATGCAGTTGGCAATATAGTTCACCTTCTTCTGCGAGGAATTCTTAACCCTTAGCTTTACCTTTCTTTGTTTTTTGGTTTCCGTGGTCACATTTTGTGCAGCAGAAAATAGAAGTTCTTGCCAGGACATTCTCATTTCCATTCCCTATTAAGGTTTCCGTTCACCAATATGTTAACCAGTCATCGTAATTGCCTTTTCTTTTGAAAAAGAAATTAATTTCCGGGTATTGCGCACATAGCTTGTAAGGATGATAGGCTGCTGATATTTAAATGCATGGAGTAAGTAGAGGATATAGCAAAGGTTAATCTTCAGAAACTTGAATCTTTGTATTGTTAGAAGTAATACATTCATCGTAGTAATGCAGAAAATCTTGATATCTTGAGAGATATGATGGGTCCAAATGATGCTTGTGTTCTTATCTATAGGTAACTGGGTTATGATGATATGTCCGTATTATATGGTGTGAGTACTGATTGTGAAATTACAAAATCACTCTCCGTCAATACCAGGAAAGGGCATGTAGAAGCAAAAAATGGAAGGGAGAATCAGTGGGCTCATTTATATCTGTTGAATGCTTATGTACATTCTCATAAATTGTCAAGTATGCCGCCTCGTTTTTCTAGTTTTGGTATTGCTGGTGTTGCCTTAATTTTCCTTCCGGAAACCGTAAGCAAGCATATTGAAGTTCAGTTCTCCACTAGCTATATGTTTTTTTTATTTTTATTTTTTGTTTGTATATGATGATAGCACTTGTAATGTTTTCCAGTCATGATCCAATAGTCTGAAAAGTTCAATTTGTAACCAATATTTCCATAATTTAATATCACGTGCAGTGATCCTTCCTCATATGGATTCTGGTTGATGCTCTTGGAAACATATTATGTGATTTTAAGCTTTTCTAGAGAACTTCCTCCTGCTATTTATCCAATTTATGTGCCTTTTGTTGTAGTTGCTTTATACTCAATCTGCTTACTGGCTTACTGCCCCACGCTTCCACATTTTTGCCTGGTCTACACACGATTAAGCCCTATTTTGTTCTTTTTGGGTGCCTGTCGCCCAAAGTTTGTTGACTCCATGGTAGAGTTGGAAAAGCCACTCTTGTTTATTGGTCTCATTTTTCTTAGCTCGGGGACAATTTTCTGCTTACTAGGTTCTTCTTGTGCTCATTCAATTTTTGGTTTTAGAAGCTTAAAAAATGTGATTACATCATCTTGTAATTATTCTACTCTGCAGATTTCTCCATTGGGTACAAAGGGATCTGTAACAACTGCTTTGGAAGGCCGAACTAATTATGGATCATCCGTGCCGGATTCACCTAAGTTCGCTGCAAATGAATATGTGTCATCTTCAAGTCATGGCTATGGTCAAAAAGTTGATCAATTATATTCAGACAGGATATCTGAATATCCATCAGTTGAGAGACACACATATTCTGATCGCCACGGTGCATATCTGGGGAGGGATTTACCGAGTGAAACAACTAATAGATATGCAGAGCCAGTTGCTTTTGGCCGTGAACATCAGGTATTGAATGAAATGATATCATTTTTTCTGGGGCCTATTGTGTCATGTTTCATTGGTTTGTTTCCCTGTGTGTTAGGTGTTTCCCGTTTTACCTTTCCTGATCGAATATATAACCTTTTCTTTCTTTCTTTCTTTCTCTCTCTCTTAATTTTAATTTTTTTTTATTGATTCTGTGTTTGCCAGTCGAAGATGTATGATCGTTTGGAGCAAGCAACAGTGCTTAGGCAAGAAGATGTGCTAAAGGCGCGTACACTGCAATCTGCATCTGTTGAAGGAGGAGCTAGGTACGTTTTGGCTAATCACAACTTTTCATGCATGAGTGATATTAGATGTAGTTCTCAAAAGGCAGGTGCCAATTGTGCTCATTTGATCTTGCTCCTATAATGATCATAATATCTTTTCAAACTGAATATGGCTTATTAGCGAACTCTTTTGCTTATGGATGTTACCAAGGAAGTTCTAAACTCTGATGGTGGACTTGCACATAGCAATCCTATGCCCGTTTCATTAAATCGTACTAAATATAGTGCACTGAGTAGCAACAAATTTCTGGCAGACAAGCTGATTATCTTACAGCAAGGGCCGCAGTTCGTCATCCTACTCAAGATTCTATTGCCTATGGTGGGAGAGTCGACCCTGAATCACGTAGTTTATCAATGTTAAGTGGCTCATCATATAGTGGACAACATACTGCATCAATCTTGGGGGCAGCTCCACAGAGAAGTGTCGATGATCTTATTTATGCTCAAAGTTCTTCAAATCCAGGCTATGGGGTGAGCTTGCCTCCTGGCAGAGACTATGGGGCAGGGAAGGGGCTCCATGGAACATTGCGTGAATCAGATTATCCAACTGGCATGTTGGGATCTGTTAGTCATCTTAGAGTTGATGACCGGAAAGATGACAGAGCAACATATGGACGGTTGCTGGAACAAAGGGCGAGAGAGAGGGATTACTTGCGTGAGCGAGAGAAAGGTAGAGAAAGAGAGAAGGATCGGCTGCGAGAACGAGAACGAGAACGGGAACGAGAACGAGAACGAGAACGAGAACGTGCAAGAGAACGTGAAAGGGAGCGCGAAAGGGAACGCGAAAAGGAACGTGAAAGGGAACGGGAGAGGAGGGAGAAGGAGAGAGATCGAGAACTCAAACGCGGACTTGAATTGAAGCGTGAACGAACTCCTGCTAGAGTCTCTAGGGACCGACGAGGGTCCTCTTTGGTGAAAGATATCAGACCTCTGCGGCGAGAATCCCCAAATCGTGAAGTGTTGCATAGGTTGATCCTATTTAATTGCATCCTATATTAGTTCTGTATGTTTAGAAGCTTATCTATCTTTCAGCCTTCCTAACTTGGTGTTCTACAATGCTGAAGGCCTCATTCCCCTGTTAAAGAAAAGAGGAGAGAGTATACCTGCAAGGTAAAGATACCTGTGCAACAGCCTAGCTGTTGCATGATAATCAGAATCCTTCATTATTCTTTATTGTTGGATTCGTCTCAAGGACCCTGCCACTATCATCGTCCATTGGCCGTTCACTCTTGATTGAGGGAATGATTGTTATATTCTGTTGTCTTCTTACCCTTAATCTTTATTACCTGACCTCTCTTCCACACGCCTTTAACCTGCCTGCTCCAATATATTTTCTGACCTTGTTCGGACTTCTCTCACTGCAGATTTTCTTGATGTCATTGGGCTCTTTCCTTTGTGTAACTTGTTTAATCTTTCACATGCCTCTTAACTTCTGAGATTGTTGTACTCTTCCAGTTCATTTAAGTTTCTTGTACCACATAACTTCATATTATCCTGTATCTTCCATTTTATAATCTAATAGAGTTAGTCATTTTTGGTCCAATTAAGGCTTTAATCTTGAAGCCTCTGTTCATGCTGTTGTCACTCAAACCTATGTTTCTATGCCATTGGTTTCCTTGTTGCCTCCACCACTGCATTTAGATTATCAAAGATTGACTGTAGTCGTTTATCTTTCTTATTAAGATCTCTATAATGAATGCTATTATCTTCTTAGATATAGTGGTAAATATGCTGAAATGCCAGAAGCTAGGTGAAAGTGTATTTCTTTTAAGAGGTGTTCAGTGATTCTTCTTAATTCATTTCATTTTTTTGTAGGTATTCTCATTCAGTTTTGTAGAAAGCTGAGAGGGATTATCTGTCACTTGACAAGCGATATCCCGGATCTATGTTTCTCCTGATTGCTCAAAGGTAGAAACTTATTCTGATAGTATCTGTTTTCGTGCAGAGTGCATAATTATTTAGCAGCGCTTTGCGCTAGGAGTTTAGCTTAGTATGCGTTTTAACGCGCTTATGGGCTATAGTGTGAAACTGAACCCCATGAATGTGCGCTTTTTTAATTAAGGAATTAGGGTTAAAGAAAAGAACGCAGCAGACAAATTTTCTCTCCTCGTTTCTCGATTTTTTCTCATCTGCTCTATTGTGCTCACTATCTTTGGTTCACCCTATCAAGCTCAACCCCGCCACTGCACCCATCAGCGCGCCTCCGGCGCCACCACCGCAGCTGACATTTTCTTTTACACTTTACTTCTCAAACTATGGGTTATTTTTCTCTTTGTTTTTGGTATTTTTCTCCTTTGTGGCCCTCTTCTGACTTGTTATAATAACTATGGGTCAGACTTGAGAGTGTGTGATGTGTGTTTGGTTGTTCTTTTATTTTTTAATTTCCTTTTTTGTATTTTTTTCGGCTGTAAGCCTGTATTGTGCATATGTTTTATGTTGTTTTTACCCTTGTATTATATGTTTGAGACGTTGAGGGTTAATAATTCTAATTATTGTGGTGTGTATGTCTTTTGTGATTTTTGGGTCAGTGACCTTAATATCTACTACTTACTTTTGTAATTTGAATCATAAGTGGTTATATGCTTTATATTGTTGCAATTTATTAGCATTTTTGTATTTATTGATGTATTGTTGTATTATGGAAATATAAATTTTCTTTATTACATGGTGCACTTTTTTTTTTAAATAAAAAAAAGCACGTCCTTTGCACTATAGCCTCAGGAGGCCTTGTGCTATTGATAACTATGCATCAGTGCATACTTTTGTTGAGAAACTGCAGTACCATTCATCCTCAAGATCTAACTTTTCTTTTGATTTATTGATGTTTTTT